>JACXGI010003895.1:18767-29909 GCA_016801175.1 Esox masquinongy
GGGGGGGGGGGGGGGGGGGGCATTCCTCTGCTGTGGAGATTATAAGAGTACATGACCTTCTGGGCCATGTCAATATTTTTGCATGATCAGCAGAGTAGCAGGTCAAAAAAATTGCAAGTGTGCCGTGACCAGAGTCTTTAAACAGAATCCAAGTCAGCTGCATGACCGGGTGGACAAAGACAGGGACATTCAGGTGTATTGTGGGGTGTGGTCAGTAGCCGCAGGAATTATCAGGCAGCAACTCAATCTGCAACACATCCAGGAGGACTTTGGACAGGGACAGTTATGACTCATTTGGGCCAGGTGTTCATTTGGTGCAAGGGCTCATGCCCTCCTAAGATCAAACAGGACACCGACAGCTAATTTAGGATTTATTTACACTGATTCAACATACAACGAATCCATGATGAGAATAGTCTGAGGAGTTCATGCCTCAGGTAAGCACAAAACAATTTGAAATCATGTATATCCAATGAAGAGTGGTTTACCAAGAGATCCCTTTCTGGGCTCAATGAAGTTTCCACACAAAATGTCCAAGCCAGGTTGGTGGCAGAACACAGAGGTTCTAAAAGAGTAGAAGCAACAAAAATCCAGAATTTAAATATTGCTTATGTTGATTTCCTTCTTTACATCATGTTTGTGCAATGATCGCAAAGCTGGTGCATTACATTAAAAAAGGTACATTTAAACCAGTAAAATGGTTCTTTGGGTAGCATCAACCTGCCAACAATCATCTTCTACGTATGTTCATTTCAACATTTCATGGAATGTTCTTGTAACTCTCAGAAAACTGGACATGGAATCTTATTAAAGTTTGGAAAACACCGTAGCAACGATCTGGGTACATTATATTTCAGTACATTATATTGTGTAACTGTTAAACAAGACAGGAATGTTTATCTGTTCTAACATCCTTTTTGAACAGTTTTGGTCTTCGTGGCAGCGTGTCTAATGAGAGCTCCAGTTCCTCTGTGTCTATCCCTTCACATTGGGACAAGAAAGCCTTGTCTGATTCCACAGACTATGAGGTACTGATACAGGAAACTAATATTTCAGGTTTTACTATCTTGGTTGAGACTTCCGGTTCCTACATGTACATATCGACCTGGATCACACACAACCTCACAGACATACTTCTCACAGAGAAATCTTCCTCATTTAAGAAACCTGTGATATTCCGTAGTTGGTTCCACTCTCAAGCCAGATGGAAGACTACCAAATGATACAGAAGCTGTTCAAATCTACCATGGCCAGCAGCACCATCCACAGCATCAAACGGATCCAGAACCCCTCCCTTTGGAGAGTCTTCCAGTGGTATGTAGAATCTTGAACCCCTCCCTCTTCAGGGTCTTCCAGTGGTATGTAGGATCCAGAACCCCTCCCTCTGGAGAGTCTTCCAGTGGTATGTAGGATCCAGAACCCCTCCCTCTTCAGGGTCTCCCAGTGGTATGTAGGATCCAGAACCCCTCCCTCTTCAGGGTCTCCCAGTGGTATGTAGGATCCAGAACCCCTCCCTCTTCAGGGTCTTCCAGTGGTATGTAGGATCCAGAACCCCTCCCTCTTCAGGGTCTCCTAGTGGTATGTAGGATCCAGAACACCTCCCTCTGGAGAGTCTTCCAGTGGTATGTAGGATCCAGAACCCCTCTGTAAGGTCCAGTGGTATGTAGGATCCAGAACCCCTCTGTAAGGTCCAGTGGTATGTAGGATCCAGAACCCCTCTGTAAGGTCCAGTGGTATGTAGAATCCAGAACCCCTCTGTAAGGTCCAGTGGTATGTAGGATCCAGAACCCCTCTGTAAGGTCCAGTGGTATGTAGAATCCTTAACCCCTCTGTAAGGTCCAGTGGTATGTAGAATCCAGAACCCCTCTGTAAGATCCAGTGGTATGTAGGATTCATGTGTTCATTTGGAAAAACAGTTTGTTTGGTGTATAAAAAGCCCTGAAGTGGTGAAAAAATGCTGGTTGCTCTTATAAGTCAGTAAGTCTGTTTTCAGTGTTTGGCTGATCCACATCACAGTGAATATGTAAATTTTTCTGCACTGTGGGAAAACAGCCTTTGGCATGTTAAATCCAAGCATGTCAGCCCTGTTGTCATGACAGGGCCCATCTATTGGTAAAAGCTTGTTGTGAATTTTGTATTAATCAGTTGGGAAAAATGATCATATACTGGATATAATTCCAAAGCAATACATTTTATTAGATTTTTTTTTTTTACATTATATTTAAATCATGGCAATGATTTCCACAATGAAATTTACATTTTCACTTTGAACATTATTTTTAATCTTAACTCAAATCTTTATTGATACAATACTACAACATTATTTTGAAATTTTACTTTAAAAAATCTTTACAGCAGATATCCCTGATTTGCTCCCACGTTTCAGAATTTAGTACAGCAACAACAAAGTCAAATGAGCTCTCCGCCACCTGGCCATTTTACTTTCACCTTTGGTCAATCACCTTAGAAGATATATTTAAAAAAATGTAAATAGGCGATTTAGATGGCACAATGGGTCCATACCATTGTTAGTGATTGTTTCCTAACTTTGAACAGAAATGTAGTGGAATTATATCAACCAGGAAATTACAGATTTAGCTTGTCATCGTCTGCTATTACTCGTTTGAGGGGAGATAGTCGCTGTTCTTAGTGATGCTGATAGAAGAGGGAGGAGGCTGTTCTTAGTGACGCTGATAGAAGAGGGAGGAGGCTGTTTGCTGATAGAAGAGGGAGGAGGCTGTTCTTAGTGACGCTGATAGAAGAGGGAGGAGGCTGTTCTTAGTGACGCTGATAGAAGAGGGAGGAGGCTGTTCTTAGTGACGCTGATAGAAGAAGGAGGAGGCTGTTCTTAGTGACGCTGATAGAAGAGGGAGGAGGCTGTTCTTAGTGACGCTGATAGAAGAAGGAGGAGGCTGTTCTTAGTGACGCTGATAGAAGAGGGAAGAGGCTGTTCTTAGTGACGCTGATAGAAGAGGGAGGAGGCTGTTCTTAGTGACGCTGATAGAAGAGGGAGGAGGCTGTTCTTAGTGACGCTGATAGAAGAGGGAGGAGGCTGTTCTTAGTGACGCTGATAGAAGAGGGAAGAGGCTGTTCTTAGTGATGCTGATAGAAGAGAGGAGGCTGTTCTTAGTGATGCTGATTGAAGAGGGAGGAGGCAGCTCTACCATTTGACAGCAGAAGCCAGTGTGCCCTTTAATTTGAAAGCTGGGTGAATTGCAGCAACGCTTTCACATTCAAACAAACTCTCCCCAGTCCAGCAAGGTAAAATTTGTTTATAATGGACATTCGGTCGATATTCAGTTTCATTCTTCAATAGCTATTGTATTAAGCCAAACAATCCAGGACTGTGGCTACTGACAACAGAAACCAAATATGAAACTAACTTTGCCTTGCAGACTCTGGTAAGTTGTAATAGCACTTTTGACTGACCAGCATTTTTGGATGTTCTTTTGTGTGCACCCAAAATATTTATTTAATGGATGAATATTGTGAATACTGTCATTACACTATCATTGCAGATACAGTATATTACTGAGATTTTTTTCAATATTGCATTGCAAACATTCTATATATTGTCTATTGTTTAATGTCTATTGTTTAATTTTCACTCTTGCCAGTGGTGGTAGCTACTAAGTGCTCTCTATATATGTAAGGCTGAAGTATCCCTTTCATTTGTTGTTTTGTGTGTTTGTGGTTAGGCAGAAGGAACAGATGATGAAGAAGAATGGAGGAAAACCAGTTGATGAGAGACACTTGTTCCACGGTACAGATCAATCTATCATAGAGGCCATCTGTGAACAGAACTTTGACTGGAGGGCATGCGGTGTCAATGGAACAGTTTATGGCCAAGGTGAGCTAATGCTATATCAATAGCACAACTATATTTTATAATGTACTTTCTGAATTTTAATTTTTTTGACTTACTTTCCTTGTTCATTTTCAGGAAGCTACTTTGCCAGAGATGCATCATACTCGCACAAATACATAAAGTCTCCGAGCCGAAACAGAAAGATCATGTTCGTGGCCCTGGTCTTGGTCGGGGAGTTTACCAAAGGATGCAGTAGTTACCGTCGCCCACCACAGAAAGGCAGGGGCAAGGCCCTCTATGACAGCTGTGTCGACTCCGAAAGGAACCCATCGATTTTTGTTGTGTTTGAGAAACAGCAGATTTATCCTGAATTCCTTATTGAATACATCTGAAATCTAGAGGGGCCAATACCAATGTATTGCACAGAGGACAGCCAATATCTTCATGTTACTGCTATACCACTGTATATAGTTTGACAACATAAACAATTATTGGTAGGTGGGTAAAACCGATCATGTGATTTTTATTGAAGGTTATGACTTCAATAAAAATTTTGGTTGAATATATCAAAATGGATATAGTGCCTTCTCAAAAGTATTCACCCCCTTAGTTTTCCATATTTTGTGTTAAGACATAAAGTTTTTGCCTCTGATCAACACAAAAGTCCATAGTGAAAATGGAAAAATAATATCTGGAAATTGTTCCTTTTTCCGGATTTGCTTTTAATGTTCCGTGGTAGCTTTTGTTAATAACTGTAATAATGAACTTTGGGAACCCCCAAAGACAGGTGTCTTTAACCTGAAATCATGTGAAACCTTAATACCACACAGGTGGACATTTAACTTACTACGTGAATTCTAAAGACAGCTGGTTACTCCATGGCTCATTCAGGTGTGTCATAGCAAAGGGGGTGAATACTTATGCTATCAATTATTTTCTGTTTCATATTTGTAATTAATTTAGAACAATTTGCAGATTTAATTTTTATAATTTTTTGGTGATCAGCAGTGGCAAAAATTCCTAATGAAATCAAATTTGATGTCACGTTGTAAAACAATGAAATGTAGAAAAGTCCAAGGGGGGTAAATACTTCTGAGAGCCAATTTTTGTGTGGTGCAGTGGTCTAAGGCTCTGTACATGTGCTCTTCCAGCCCAGGTTTCAATCCTGCGCTCTCAGCAAAACACTCTTTCCCTTTATCATTCAAAACATTGCTTTGCCATAATGCATTAATGCCTGAAAAGATCTTTGAAAGAAATCATGAAGAGTATGAGGATATGCGATAATAGTTTGGGTATGTCATGTTCTGGTTTGAAAGACTGGGCACAAAGCATAGACTATTAGCTTTATATTGTAAGATTACATAAATATAGAGGGAGAGGGATGGTAGAATATTGGGTAGCCTTGTGAAACATTTGTTTTTGTTCGGGGTACGTATGATTTTAATATTGGGCATAAATGTATCTGTGCTTCCATGCAGCTCCCCCCACAAGTTGTTTCGGTTATTTTACTGCTATGCTTTTTCTAACACTATGGATACATTCATGTACTCTGACATTCCTGATGCCTTACAGATCTTATAAGTATATCACCTGGGTTAAATTGGTTGAGTTTACTTAAATGGCAGGTATGTACAGTATAACTCTATGTACCAACTGTTAATATGGATTAAACTATATAGTACAAAAGTAAAAAGTGATTGTGGTAATATGTGTTTTTACAAGGGATTTGGGTACTTACACAGTACATTAACTGATCTGAAAACATAGGTCCCAGATGAAAATACTTTGTTAAAACCTAAAAGGCCACAGTCTCACTATTTAGTTACCAATCAAATTCACATGCAAGGTAACAGACATTTTTTGTGTTATCTCGGAGTTGGCCACATTAAGGGGACCTTGCAAGCTTAACTCTGAAACCAAATCAGAATGACTAACATTCGCCACTTGTTAAATTGGATTGTTAAATTGGATTTAAACCAGTCAATGGTCCATAGTTTGGTGTTGTTTGAATTATGTACAATGACTGAATTTAACAATACATCTAACAGTTCTGTGAAGTATAATCTTGCATTGAGATTTTATTAAATTAGCTCTGTTTGCCATAGTGGCCTGTTACCTATGAGTAGAGTACATAGTATGATTTGAAGAGAGCCACCCTGGCTCCAGCTTACCTGTGTTTATAGTTGTTTTTCTACCATGAAAGCATATTAATGTTGTTTCTCTGTACATTTCACCTTCAGTACAGACCTTCAGCCCAGTTCACCAAGATATAGGATAGGAACTTTTCAAAGTTAAAAAAAGGTTCAAACTAGTTTTAACTCCCATGCAATGGGAAAGTGCCTAAACCTTTGAGAATTACATAGGTTGCCCGGAGGGCACATACTTATCTGGTACCAGGTTAGGTTAATTCTACAACTAACTTATCTGGTACCAGGTTAGGTTCATTCCACAACTAACTTATCTGGTACCAGGTTAGGTTAATTCTACAACTAACTTATCTGGTACCAGGTTAGGTTCATTCTATATTATGTTCGACTTTAAAACAACCAGCCATGGGATCAACAATAAATCAGACAATAATATTCTCACTACAGTCAAACGATATTTTTCTCCTGCATGAGGAGTCACTGGTTCTCCCTAGAACTCTCTTTTGGTGATTTTCACGTAGATACCATCCTTGGGTCCGAGAGTGGTGTGAGACTTCAACGCCAGAGGAACCTGCAACATAAAAGAACAACATAAGACATGTTGGAGAAAACAAGCTCTCTACATGCGACCCTAGGATTTAACACAAACTGCATCAACACAGCATATGATGTAAGAAAGCAATTTCGCCGACACTCAAGAGACCGCATTTGTGATCTAGTCAAGCACAAATGACCCTGCAGACATGAAGTGCAGTATGGTCTGTTTGAGTCTCAGCCTTTCTACTTCTGGCCTTTAAACACTTGACTTGAGATATTTAAACACAGATTGAATGTTAGAAGCAGGAAGTCCCGAGGTTCAACCCACCTTGGTCTCTGTGCATGCAACAATGTTGAACCTCCTAAAAATGTGCACCAGGGCTATCTTGATCTCCAGCTGGGCCAGTCTCATCCCCACACAGCTGCGGGGGCCCGCCCCAAACGGAAGATATACAAACGGGTGTCTGCTGGCCTTGGCCTCTGCTGTGAACCTGCATTGGAGAGAACAAAGGCCTCTATAGTCTGCCTGTAATACATTAGGTTACTGTAGGCCTACTGGAAAAATACACCAGATTACTGTAGACCTACTGGAAAAATACACTAGGTTACTGTAGGCCTATTGTAAAAATACACTAGGTTACTGTAGGCCTATTGTAAAAATACACTAGGTTACTGTTGGCCTATTGGAAAAATACACTAGGTTACTGTAGGCCTATTGGAAAAATACACTAGGTTACTGTAGGCCTATTGGAAAAATACACTAGGTTACTGTAGGCCTATTGTAAAAATACACTAGGTTACTGTAGGCCTATTGTAAAAATACACTAGGTTACTGTAGGCCTATTGTAAAAATACACTAGGTTACTGTGCATGTGTATTCTGTGTTGTATTATCTCCTGTATCATTGTAAACACAGTCCATGTTGAACAGAACATCCCCAGTAAGACATAATGTGAGGCCATGAGCTGGGACGTCTCTTGAAGTCAGACTGTTGATTATGTCAGTTGTACAGTGGACCTGTTATGGTTTAAAAGGATGTCGGAGATAACAAGCAGAATTTGTTCCAGTGCTTTGGACAAATTACACATTTTCATGTGTTATTACCTTTCAAATTCCAGAAAAGGAGGAGACATTTGGTAACTTGCGAAGAGAGAGGGCATTTGTTTTGTTTTCCATCTCTATTATGTTGCCAGAACTTAATGAAGTGTCTGACCCAGTTTGTGTGCTACAAGAGACTGACAAAACTCACCTCTCAGGGATGAACTTTTTCGGCTCAGGCCAATACTCAGGATCGTAATGCAGATAGCCTGCAGGGATCTCCAGAGTGGCCCCCTTCGGTATGAACTGTCCATTCACCATGCAGTCATTGTCAACGTCACGAGCAAACCTGAAACAAAACGACTGTTCAGTCTCAACAACAGAAAACAAAACATACATCTTCTCAATGCTATTAATATGATCATAATTTATCGAAAGAAGATTTAGAAACCGGGAAGATAGACCGGGAGGATAGCACTAACCTGAAACCGGGAGGATAGAGCCGTAGAGCTTCTGATATAACCATGTCAAGATATTTCAGTTCCTGGACATTGGTGTAATCTGGTAAATCCTACAATAGAGAAAATATTTTTTTGAGGGAAACACTGTGTTTAATTTACTGCCAAAAATAGACGCAGGGATCAAACTCAGAGCCAGGAAGTCCAGGTGGCTGCAGGTGTTTGCACCTCCCTTGTAATGAACTGATTTAGGTCACTGATCAGTTGGGAATCCCCCTCACATTGTTGTGTAATGTCTATCTAAATAGGCACCAATTGAAAGGAAAAAATACAACCAGAATACTAGATGATTCACTGATGAAAATACAGATTCTCCAATGGCTGCAAATATTGAGGCAGTACAGAAGCCATGAAGCCCTAGGCAGTGCCGGCCCTAGCCTTTTGGGGGCCCTAAGCTAAATTTGATTTGGGGGCCCCCTCTCCCCTAGCGGTCTGGTACTCACTAGCGGTCCGGGGCCCTAAGCGACCGCCTATGTCAGCCCTAGGCTTTCCCATATTGTAGGTTTACATTGTTTGAACATGAATGCAATTGGCACATTGTACACATATTGCGCATTTCCACTGGTGCTTTACCCCGGTACCAGGGCTACACCGGTGATTTATGCTAATGCTGGCTCCAGGCGTTTCTGTTTTGACTATATATTTGGTACCAAGGACTTAAGGAGGGGCTCAGGTGGGGAGGGAGGAGTAAACTATCAACGCGATTTGGTTTTCCTTTTACGAAACATGAAAGGCGATATTTTTCTGGTAGTAAACTAATCATAAACAATAACACCATGCTCAGTTTGTTTACAATACGCCGTTTGAACTTGAGTAATAAAACCAATTTCTTCCTCAAACTCTTGCGACTGGCTCCTTCTCCAATTACACTCATGACACTGCAACTGTAAGCCAGTGTATTCATTATTTAGTTTGGTAAGTATTTTGTCAAAACTATCTACATTTAATAGAAGGATTTGGGAGAATTTTGTATTGTAATTTGTTCTGTAGGCAACGTCTCGGTCTCAGCGCTCCATTTTTCTATTGATTCAATGGCATCGTACCACCTTCGGTCGTTCTAACTCTTTCCATTGTGAATCTTTGCTTTCCTGTACTGTTGCTTTATTTTATTTTATCAGGGATCTGTTTGTTAGATCGGATGAAAACCATTACAGCAAGCCTTCAGACTAAGCAAATGATAGGCTACACATCGCTATTTTATTTGAATAGCACAACATGCAGCGTTTTCGCAGCATGTTTCGCATCAACCCACAAACCCCGCCCTGAGTCCTAAAGTCCGGGGCTTGGCACCAAGTGAGAGCGGGGCCACTTGGCCATGGCCTAGTGGCCGACTGGCGCCGGCCCGTGTCAATGGAAACAGAAACATTTCTGGACTTTAGGGTAAAACACCAGTGTTTGGCACCAGTGGAAACGAGGCATTAAAGTGCTGTGCAACAGTCTTAGGCACTTGAAAGTCGAACTAAAGTCACTTATTTGGATAGCATGTGTATTTGTAAAAATAAACAAAACATTAATCAGCTCCGGAAAAAATTAAGAGGCCACTGCACCTTTGTCTTTCCTTTCCAAAAAAGTTGAAAAGGAAGGTTTTGAGTGACGAACAGAAGGGTTAAAATGATAATATATATTTTAATTAATATACTTACTACCCAAATAAATGTCCCTAGTTTGGCTTTCAGGCGCCTAAGACTTTTGCACAGTACTGTATCAGGAAACATTTGAAGCAAATGTGCACGTGCATGCTGTTATTACCTTAAATGAATTATCCCCTCAATTGCATTTTGCCAGTAATTCTATGGTTTCGGGAGTATCTCAAATAGCCTCTGTGGATAAGCAGCGAATCCCCAGGGGTCTTGTATCCCGGGGTGAGAATTACCATATTTAAATTACGCTTTGAAAAACGTTACTGTCTTATATAGGCATGAGATCTATACTGCAGTCTATATGCTATTTTAATCTAATCATCTCAGGTTCCATTAGTTTGTAGCCTAACAATTTGCAAGACTTCACTGTGTTATCTGATTTATCAATGTTCTCAAAAAGATAGATAAAGAACCCCTATTGTTGTGAATGTTTAGTGAAGATCTTCTGTGTATATAGTAACGTGGAAGGGATTTTTTCTGACATTATCATAAGCCAATTGGTCTGGGGCAGACAGGAAATTGGTAAGGTTTTCAAGTGCAATTCTGCTAATGATGGCTTTAGGAAATAGCTTGGTGGTTCACATTAACGTCTTGAAAGGTAGTTGCACTTACATAGCATTTGGAATGCTGGGCCCTGGTCAATAGGCTATTGAAAGCAAATGTTCTAAAGAGCCAAGTAAAAAAGTGCAAATTATACTGAGGCCAGCAGAGAGCAGCAAAACATCATGTTATTCAAGTTATAAATCCAGTTACTCATAGCTATGAGGTTACGTTGGAGAGCATGACTGAGAACTGAAGAGTTTGGCAAAGGATGCACCAAAACAAACCACAGATGAACTTCATCATGGGTTAACAAAAAACAAGTGTAAATATATGAATGATGAGAGTGACTGAGTGGATGTTGTTAAATATTGACTACAGTTGGAGCCTGTGTAGTGCAGCTGAACAGACCTCTGTCCCCAAAATACTGCTGTATTGCTTAGACATGTGTGTGTGTTTGTGTGTCTGAGGGCCAGCACAGAGCCGGTGAAGACAGTTCCATTGTCTACCCTTGCTGTCACTTCTCATTGGGCGCTACACAATTCCCCAGGGGAATGACACATCTATAATGAGTGCTGAGAGCTAACGCAGCACCCTGCGCTACTGATAAAGCCCGGCTTTAGCCACTAGCTGCCAGACTTTTTGTTTAAGATGGAGTTCTAACCAGGAGAGGGAGAGACGGACAGGGTAAAAGAGGTCTGGAGAAAGAGAGAGGGTGTCAGGGAGAGGACGGAGATAGACAGAGCGAGACACTCTGAGAGTCCCCTTAGTACAGCCAGACAGAATGTCTCTGTACCTCTATAAACCAGGCTGTGGATGGAATATGTATCATACAGTGACAGTGTATTTTTCCCCTGCAGTGTCGGTGTACCTAATGATTATTCATGCTTGGTTGACTGCCAGGCCATGGGAGT
>JACXGI010003895.1:30009-58599 GCA_016801175.1 Esox masquinongy
GTGCTGTTTGGTGCATCAGATATCATCAGATATCACTGTTTGACATTTCTCACCTTTTTAGCCCTAAAGAAAGGCCATTATTGGTATCAAATAACACACAGTAACCTGGAAAAAAACATACCTTAAACTGAAGGCCGGCACAGCAATCAACGTGACAAATTGTATAAGGGTCATTTAATATTCATTCACACTGTGGCATTTAAGTTTACCCCTTTTTTCCTCAATCTAATGATATCCAAGGATAGTTGCCACCTCACTGCACCAGCTCCCCACCAAATCAATGAGTGGGAGGACATGCTCAGTCAATTTATGACCCCAGTTAGCTTGCATACGCCTGAGCCGCCTGAGGGAGTAGCAAGCAAGCGATGAGTCATGGAAACCTCTGCCGACACTGCCTCCCCAACCCTACTCTGGGTAACACGTCGCCGGCCCTGGCTGAAGTGGATGTCTCAACACTGCAGTGTCTTAGACCTTTGACATCTAGCACAGGGTTTCCCAATCATCGGGTTCTGGACTGTGCAGAGCTTACTATGAAAAAGCAGGGCATACATACTTATTTTCATGCCCTGTGTGAAGGAAATTGAATTGGCGCAGCCCAGTCTGAGCCAGTGTTGCATATCTGACTCCCTATAAACATTTTCAGAATAAAATAGGACACCAACAACACTGACTGGTTGGAATATAAGTCGTTTAAAATCACTTCTCGGACATTTTAAGGTCTCAAGACAGTATGTATGCACTGCATATGCCACTACCTAATAAATCTCAATCTAAGTCTTGGACAAAGGAAAGACTCTGATGAGCAGTGTTCTGGTAGGGTTGGCACGACGGGAATTACAATGGAAGAAGAAAGATGGACAGATTGAAAGACAACAGACAAAGGCAGTCAGATACAGGGGAGGAGGCATCTGGAGCCAGGGCTGCGCTGTCTAACTCCCAGGCAGGCAGAAGAAATACAGAATATTTCCGGTCTGATAAGCGTGGTGCGCTAGGCTAGGCCCACTCCGTGAGGAATCACAGACTCCTCCCCCTCCCCTTATGCACAGCCTGAGGCCCGGCAGGATTAACACAGGGAGCTGGAGCGGCACTAAGAGGCTAATGGATGGAAGGACTGGGGAAAGAGGAGAGGAACGCACATTGTCTGCCCGGGCCGCCAAAGGGCACAGGGTGAGCCCCCCCCCCCACATCTAAGATCCCTCCTAGTACTCGACATCCTGGGTTAGTTTGATGTCTGCCAGACTGGACCTGCATGTGGTAGCATTCAGAATGCAAATTTCCTCCAATGATAAGGTCCAGCAAGTATGCACTTGGAGACCTTTTCCAGTCTCCAGTCAACATGAGCTCACTAGAGAACTTTTCAGACCCTATTTTGAGGCCCTCCGAGGTCCCACCAGACCCTATCAGAGGGCTGTCTTTTCACATAGGACATGGAACAGTGTTTTAAAGGGCAGAGCAGTAGCCGTGGGGGGAGGCAAGGTCGTTCATAAAGCCTTCCTCTAACACCTCAGCAGCGGGGTACCTGTACAGCTATCCAGCTTATAACTAGCTTCCTGCCACGTCCCGCTTTGGCTAAAGTAACATAAAAGTTGTAGTTAGTATACTCCAAACAAGTGTTTTAGGTGTCAATTTGAATTTAACAATGAGCTTCAATCAACCGGTGCCACTGTAATGCAAATATGCCAAATCAACCTTTAGTCTTGGCTTCTTTCACCATTAGCAATGAATATTTACATTCACAACTTTATTGGCGGTACACCACACGTCATGATCCATTCAGCTGTTACCGAGAGCCATATAGCAGTTTTAACATGGTTAAATATTGGTAATCCAGAGGAGTTTCTGCCTCCATCTGGCTCAAATTCTAGACATTTGATTAAAACAAGAATCAATTTAAAACAGGCATCAATTTCCTTGAGTGGCCCAGTCAGAGCCTAGACCTCAATCTAATTGAGAATATGCGGAAGGATACGAAATTTGCTGCTCACCAAATGTCCCAGAAGAATGGACAAAAATTGTTGTGTCAAGATGTGCAAAGCTGGTAGAGAAATTGACTCATAGCCAAAGGTGCCTCTACCAAATATTGAAAAAAGAGGGTGAATACTAATGCAATCAATTATGTTCTTTTTGTTTTTGTGATTAATTTAGAACAATTTGTAGATTGTATCTTTCCACAATCTAATCAATCCTAATTAAATCCATTTTAATTTCATGTTGTAACACAATGATGCAGAACAATCCAAGGGGAGAGGTGAATACTTTTGAGAGGCATTGTACTTTACACTGCCCACCAAAGTGATTGGCTCCCTTGGTGAAGATGACAAGTGAAAATTTGTCATTGTTGTTTATCAGCTTGATCTTACACTCATTTGAGAGAATGAGAGAAATCTACCTTTCACTGAGGCATGATTGTTCAAACAAAAAAAACCTCTCAATTAATAAATAAATATTTTCTCATAAAACATGTCATGATTATTGCAACCACTAGGAATTCCTACTTACCAAATGTATCATTAAATCTAACATCCTCCTACTGACATAGTCATTAGGAACTAATAAATTGTCATCCAATTCACGTCCAGTTTCACTGGAGTATAAATATGTGGGGACCCCCCCCCCCCAGGCCTCTGAAGGTGTGCTGTGGTATCTGGCACAAAGACGTTAGCAGCAGATGATTTAAGTCCTGTAAGTTGCGAGGTGGGGCCTCCATGGATCGGACCTGTTTGTCCAGCACATCCCACAGTCACATCCCGAGTCAACACCTTGAACTCGTTGTTGTGTTCCTCAAACCATTCCTGAACCATTTTTGTTTTGTGGCAGGGCGCATTATCCTGCTGAAAGAGGCCAATGCCATCAGGGAATACCGTTGCCATGAAAGTGTGAACATGGTCTGCAACAATGCTTAGGTAGGTGGTACGTGTCAAAGTAACATCCACATGAATGGCAGGACCCAAGGTTTCCCAGCAGAACATTGGCCAAAGCATCACACTGCCTCCACCGGCTTGCCTTCTTCTCATAGTGCATCCTGGTGCCATGTGTTCTCCAGGTAAACGACGCTCACACACCCGGGCCATCCACGTGATGTAAAAGAAAATGTGATTCATCAGACCAGGTCACCTTCTTCCATTGCTCCGTGGTCCAGTTCTGATGCTCACGTGCCCATTGTAGGCGCTTTCGGCAGTCGTACAGGGGTCAGCATGGACACCATGACTGTTCTGCGGCTACACAGCCCCATACACAACAACCTGCGATGCACTGTGTGTTCTGACACCTTTCTATCAGTACCAGCATTAACCTTTTCAGCAATTTGAGTTACAGTAGCTCGTCTGTTGGATCGCACCACACGAGCCAGCCTTATCTCCCCATGTGCATCAATGATCCTTGGCCGCCCATGACCCTGTCGCCGGTTCACCATATTTCCTTCCTTGGACCACTTTTGATAGGTACTGACCACTGCAGACCGGAAACACCCCACAAGGACTGCAGTTTTGGAGATGCTCTGACCTAATCGTCTAGCCATCACAATTTGGAACTTGTCAAAGTCGCTCAGATCCTTGCACTTCCCATTTTTCCTGCTTCTAACACATCAACTTTGAGGACAGAACCATGCAGAGAAGCTGCAGGAGAACCGTGAAGTCTGTCACACAGCACAAAGTTTTTAAGGCCTTTCCTTGCCTTTGGTTGTTTCCTGTTGATTTTGTTCGCTGTTTTGTTTCGTTATATCCAACTCTGGAAGAGTTGTATGACTAAAAGCCTTGGCCTGTAGTCAATGGCTGCTTCTTTGCGTTTGTGCACAACTCCATCTTCTGTTTGATAGGAGGAAAAAGAGAATTATATAAAAAACAAAATGCTTCCTGACTCGTTATGGACTCGTTATTTTCCACCTGTCCTGCCCATTTCTTAATTTTCATTTGACTTAAATGTTGGTTGTTTCCCCAACCACTTACAATATACATACGTATATACTTACATACATCCCACTATTAATTCAAATGTTAATAGTTTAGTTCAGTCTAGTTTAACTTGTCCATCTTGTATAGCATTTCTCACTTAAATAAGGTCTGATCTGATGTCGTGTCCTGTCAGGGAGGTTCTCCCAAAGACCAGCCTTCAACAACTGAGTGTTTTTGGCAAAGCACTTCAAACACCAAACACGCTGAAATGACACAAGTAAGTATCACATGTACAGCATTTCATTGAGATTCAAAATTCATAGAAGACGCAAAGTCCCTCTATGATCAAAGCATCAAAGGAATCACCCTGAAAACGCAAAGAAACCTTCCCCCTCAGAGCGTAATATCTACCTCTTCTCTGCTGAAAAATAAGACTAATTTCTGCAGTCTGAAATGTACAAGCTTGGCTTGAAGCTCAATCTCTTATCAGTAGAGAGACTCCAAAGTCTGCCTCCAGAGTGCCTGTGTGTACTTATTCCTATTTCCTCTCTCTCTCTTCATTACATGGACCTATTTGGAGGTGAAAACAAGTAATTGCTGTGTTGAATATGAGAGCTGTAAACCTCTCTTTCATGTCTAGTTTGACACTGTCTCCAGCTTTCATGTCTTGGCCTACTACCGTTTATTTTGGCAGCGGCTCAAATGGTATTATATCACGTACATGTATAGTGCACTACTTTTGACAAAAGCTGTCTGGCCCTCTCTGTGCTGCTGCCCAGTCACTCTTATTTATTTACATTCTATTGCCCTCATTTAAATGCCAGGGCCCCTAGAGCAACTGAGATGTGGTATGTGTGCACGCACGCACGCACGCACACACGCACACACGCACACACACACACACACACACACCCCTTATCTCTACAGCTTCATGAAGGGTTACTACGGCAACGGTTACTTATGGTAATTGATAGTGATAGTGGCGTATATGTTCAAACAAAAGATCTGGCTTTGGGTATTGCACAAATGCAATGACTGTCAGTTTGCATTGTCTTCTAATAGCTGAGAACAAAGAGAAAGACAGAGGGAGATAGAGAGAGAAGGAGAGAGAGAGATCTGTGCTCTTTGTAAACAAAGCATACCTTACAGAAACTGCATGATTTAACCAAACTCTTTAATCACAGCTGCTAATCCTCTCCATCAAGCAATAGATTAACAATTATGTGTACTATGTGATTGAACAGCAAAATAACACAAAGCTACAATGACTGTATGAAACAAAGTAACATGAGACAACACACTTAAGCCAACTTTTGGATTTTATTGGTAGTTGACCAAATTGTTAATTTGTTTGAATAATTGACTAAATTGTTGGAAGGAAAATGGTGCTCTTATCACCTGGAAAGAGACCAGGACAAGAGAATAGCAAGGGAGAGGAAGTGTGGAGAGAGAGAGAGAGACAGAAAGACAGTGACAGAGAGGGAGACAGAGAGTTAGAAACAGAGAGAGGTAGAGAGAGATGAATACAGAAAGGGAGGGAGACAGAGAGAGGGAGAAAGAAAGACAGAGACAGGGAGACAGAGAGAGGGAGAAAGAAAGACAGAGACAGGGAGACAGAGAGAGGGAGACATTGAGAGATGTCGAGTGAGAGGTAGAGACTGAGAGAGGAGGGGAGAGAGAGGGAGAAAGAAAGATGGAGACAGAGAGGTAGAGACAGAGACAGGGAGGGGGAGACAAAGAGAGATAAAAAGAGTTAAAGGAACATTGATTAGCTGGTCAACACAGGTTGATCTGTGGTTTAGGTTCAATGCTCATTGCCCTTCATCCATCGGCAGACAAACCCAATGCCTGAATACAAAACTATTATGAAAATTATTTTTATGACAATGAACAAAACACACCTGGTTGGCTACAAATACCACAGACAATTTTTATATCAAGTCACACGTCAGAGTTCAGGCTATAACACAATTTTTTTGAGTCCCTAAAGCACAATGGAAATGGGGGAAGGAGAATTTCGGGTAAGAGGATGTTGGAACAGAAGCTAACAAGTACCACAGACAGGATAATATTGTGCAAATGGAGAAGGTTTGAGATTTAAGCCATCCTGCAAAAGTCTCCGCAAGAACAAGGCACACAATTGTCCAGAAGTCACAAGAAACCCTAGAAGAACATCCAGGGATCAGCCGGCCTCACTCACCTCCGCTAAGATCAGTATTTACTATTCCACCACAAGAAAAACATAAAAATCAATTTCTCATTGAAAAGAACATCAGTGCTCGTCTCAAGCTTGTGTGAATTTCTGGAACGATACTCGAGAGTTGGTATGAGTCCACTTCGTCTTGCAAAAAAATCCTCCATGTGCTGAGAGACTAATCAATAACTATGGGAAACATCTGATTGCAGTTTTTGTTGCTAAAGGTGGAGCCCTCTAAGGAATGATGACATTTTCACCAGAGGGTGTTGGGTGGTGCTTACCTTTTGTACCTCAATAAATGACATTGTGTGAAATGTAATTTATGGATTTTGGTTGTTTGTTAAGTAACGGGTCCCTTTTTTCTTAGGTTTTGATAAAAGATCTGATAACATTTAAAGTAAAAATATGGTACCGTGCATAAAAAAGACAGGGCGCTGCATATTGTGGCGCTGTATATTGTCATAGTCACCTCTAAACAGTTATTGCCACAATAGATGAATGTGAGAACTATACCAAGTGCCTGGATATTTTACCATGAAACATGGTTGCTTCTGCCAGGAGGCCGAAACTTTTCTGTAAGTGGACCTTCCAAAAAGACTATGACCCCAAGTATACAATGAAATCCAGCAAGACATACACTACCATTCAAAAGTTTGGGGTCACTTAGAATCTTTTTTCTGGGGTCGCTTAGAAAGCAATTTTTTTTGTCCATTAAAATAATAATAAATCTGAAATACAGTGTAGACATTGTTAATGTTGTAAATGGCTATTGTAGTTGGAAACAACTGATGGCTTTTTAATGGAATATCTACATACTGTAGGTGTACAGTGGCCCATTACCAGCAACCATCACCCTGTGCTCCAATGGCACGCTGTGTTTGCTAATTAAAGTTTGTCATTTTAAAAGGCTAATTAATCATTAGAAAACTTACGTTAGCACAGCTGAAAACTGTTGTGCTGATTAAAGAAGAAACTGTCCTTCTTTAGATTTGCTGAGTATCTGGAGCATCAGCAATTGTGGGTTCGATTACAGGCTCAAAATGGCCAGAAACAAATAACTTTTTTCTGAAACTCATCAGTCTATTCTTGTTCTCAGACATGAAGGCTATTCCATGCGAAAAATTTAAAAAGTATATGACGATGTGTACTACTCCCTTCACAGAACAGCAAACTGGCTCTAACCAGAATAGAAAGAGGAGTGTGAGGCCCCAGTGCACAACTGAGCAAGAGGACAAATACATTGGAGTGTCGAGTTTGAGAAACAGATGCCTCACAGGTCCTCAGCTGGCAGCTTCATGAAATAGTTCCCGCAAAACACCAGTCTCAATATCTGCAGTGAAGAGGTGACTCCGGGAGGCTGGCCTTCTAGGCAGAGTTGCAAAGAAAAAGCCATATCTCAGACTGGCCAATAAAAAAAAAATTTAAGATGGGCAAAAGAACACAGACACTGGACGGAGGAAGATTGGAAAAAAGTGTTATGGCCGAACAAACGTAAGTTTGAGTTGTGCGGATCACAAAGAAGAACATTTGTGAGATGTAGACCAAAGGAAAAGATGCTCGAGAAGTGTGTGATGCCATCTGTCAGGCATGGTGGAGGCAATGTGATGGTCTCAGGGTGCTTTGGTGGTGGTAAATTGGGAGATATCTACAGGGTGAAAGGGATCTTGAAGATTGAACACTATCATTCCATTTTGCAACGCCATGTCATACCCTATGGATTGCACATGATTGGAGCCAGTTTCCTCCATCAACAGGACAATGAGCCAAAGCACAGCTCCAAACTATGCAATTACTATTTAGGGAAGGAGCAGCCAGCTGGTATTCTGTCTATAATGGAGTGGCCAGCACAGTCAACTCTATTGAACTGTTGTGGGAGCAGCTTGACCGTATGATACATAAGTCCCCATCAAGCCAATCCAACTTGTGGGAGGTGCTTCAGGAAGCATGGGGTGAAATCTCTTCAGATTACCTCAACAAATTGACAACTAGAATGCCAAAGGTCTGCAAGGCAGTAATTGCTGCAAATGGGGGATTATTTGAAGAAAGTAAAGTTTGAAGGAGACAATTATAATTTCAATTAAAAATCATAATTTCCAACCTTGTCAATTACTATATTTCCTATTCATTTTGCTATATTTCCTATTCAAAATGATTTCATTTATGTTTCCATGGAAAACAAGGACATTTCTAAGTGACCCCAAACTTTTGAACAGGTGTGTACAGTTAACCACAAAATCAACATTTTACAATGGCCATTTCAGTTTCCGGATTTGAATCCCATTACAAACCTGTAGTATCTTCTTTTTCTAGTTTATTCATTTCATTCTATTTATCTTAACTGGAAATTGTCCGTAAGTAAACATTCCACTGTTAATTAACACTTTTAATAAAGCTATTGACAGATAACATTTTATTTGATTGGTTTGTAGTTGAAACGGGCTAACTGTAAACACAGAATGAGTGACCTCCAGGATTTGGAAAGATTCTTTATGGAGGACATGAGGCATAGGTCACATAGGTCATTGTAAAGTAGCGTAACAATATCCAATGACTTCAATGACAGGACTACAGTACAGCAAGCAGCTAATGTCCCTTATTTGCCAGACCATCACTACATTCACCGTCCAGGGATAATGACAGAGAAGAGCAGGAATCAAATCAAGCAGAATTAAATACCATAAACAAATAAAAACTCACAAAACTAGTGTGTCTGACAAACAAAAAAAGCACATGAAGAGCGTAATATACCAAGTCTCAGGAGTTCACAGCTTTTGGACAACATCAACAGCCACGAGGCAGGCTTGAGGAATACGAATGCCGGTTGCTGGCACGGAACAGAACCTAGTCCAACTCTTGTTGAGGGTCACAAGTCCCAGTTGACTTAAAATGAGTTAGATATTATCTAGCGTAGTCAGTCACGTCATTATGGAATGTTTTTTTCAGAAGTTGCTCTCATATCAAAAAGAACCACTCGACTGTGAGCTGAGACTGTAGACGTTTAATCAGCACCAAAGCAATCAGCCTCCAGGAGAACCTTCCTGCTGTGTCAATCATGAGAAGAAACAGGGTCTTCCTACCACCTCAGCAGGGACTCCTCTAGCACCAATCAACACACACTAAGATATAGTGCTTTAACAAGTTAACAGTGATAAACAGCCCCAACCCCAAGCAAGATGATCTGTACGAAAAAAACTTGTCGTACTATATCACTTAAAAAGACTTTGGAACAAACTGTAAAAATGTAATGTTGTCGTTTAATTTACTCAGGATTACATTTTATAAGCAAAAAGGTACAGCACGGATGGTTAAAAGTACGACTCAAGTTACGCAAAGGATTTCTCGAACAAGGAAACACCTGTTGTTAAAAGCAGTTCAGTTCAGTTCAATAAGGTCAGTGGGATCACACCTATTGTCAGTGATCCACTCCCTTAACTAGCCAACCAGGACACAGAACAAACTAACAGGGAAGAAGTGCAATTGACAATGTAGGCTTAGTATTGCCAACAATGATGAATGGTGAAAAATGAAGGGATAGAGCTTGTTGATCCAATAAATACGTACATTAAAACAATTGACTTGTAGTGAAGGCCTCACTCCTACACAAACTGCTTCAGTAATACAATTTGAAGATAAAGATTGGTCAGATTGCCTAATAAAAGAAGTCAATCTACCTACCACCTGGTGTTTATTAGATGATAATCAAATGATCCAGTCCTAATCCTTAGCTAGAAATATACAGAAACAGGCAGGACTATAAAAGCAGGGAGTGTTTTCTCACAATGACTGCAAACAAAGCCAAAACAGATGTGTGTTAACCTCATCACACAACACAGGCCAGATGAATGGGAAAGGAGTCAAAAACAAAGTAGGATACTGAAACAAAACACTCATTACTGAGCACATAAAACAAGTTATATTATTGTTTTGTTATTCCCAAACTCCATAAGGAAGAAAATAACCCTTTCTGTAACAAAAGGAGGGCATTCAGCGCCCCTGGTATTATTCTAACTCACCCCATGAAAGTGAACAAAGTGCTGGGGTTGTCAATGTTAGTGAGTGAGGTACAGCAGAAAGACAGTGCCATATTTTATAGAAGGATCTGAGGGGAAACATTAGCTCTTTGTAAACTCATTCCCATGTTCTGTCTTTCCAGATAACCTACATATCTGAAATCCAGCTGCAATCCCATGCACTTCAACACAGAGCTAAAACTATAGAGATGCATCTAAGACCACTGCACTGTCATGCTGCTACATAATGTACCCTCAATATGGCTGGTTCTAGCAATTCCATTTCTATGCTAACGCTACGCATCCAACCATGTCTATTATGAGGTTGTAAAGTACCAGTTTCTCTAGCGGGTCAATTTCCATTCTCACCCACCCAGCAACACTCAACCTCCCCTCTGACGGAGTTAACCACACAGCAATCCAATGGAATAACTGGATTCACCAGAACAGCCCCAGGGTCCTTTGTTCTCTGGACAGATCCAATAGATAGATATGGACTGAGATAGGATGAATGATTGGATTGATAGATAAATATATTGATAGAATATAGATAGAATGATACATAGACAACTAGACAGACGATACGAATATACAGATAGGCAGACAGACTATCAATGACAGTAGATCAATGATAGATTATAGATTAGATAGATGATATACACAGGACATAAACAGACTGATAGGCAGATAGACAGACAGACGGACAGACGGATAGATAGATAGATAGATATATTCAGTAGTATATGATGAAGAACAGTTGGAAGAATGAATGTTACTGTAAGGCTGCCATTGGCATGAGTGGCACCACAGGGAAGGCAGGCTGAATCACTCACAGAATAAGATCTCTTCTCCTCATTACGCAAGCTGAACACAGTATTTAGCGTGGACAGACAGAGACAATGCGAGCGAAAGGAGAGTGAGAGTGATATGCAGAGTGAGAGGAGAGAGTGAAAGGGGAGGGAGAGAGAGAGAGAGAGAGAGGGACCATGTAGACCAAGACAAGAGCTTGTTTCGATGTTTTGCTATCCCAGAAGGCAGTCTGAAAACAGGCTTATTTGACAATGGAGGCCACTTGGCAGCTGTTGACATTCAAGCCACATCAGTCGAAAAGAGAGAGGAAACACAACTGAAAACATTTAGTTATGACAATTTAAGACAGGCATATTAAAGGCCTCCTCCTTCACCCTACAAGCTCATGCTTGCTTATGGGGACTCTATGGAAAGCATTTGACGTCTCTAGCCGTCAGTATCAGTCACCCCAGCAGAGTGAATGTCTTCTACACAACAACGGCCCTTTATTCCTGAGATCTTAACCTTCCAGTGTTTTGTGATACCCTATAGACACAGTGACAAAGTAATAAACCCGTTTCCAAAAGCCTTTCCACTGGAACGGAAGCCTCCTCCATCACACCACCTCTCACAAAGAACATCTCCATCCAGACGACTACCAGACATGACCCAGTCCGTTATCACTGGCTGTTTCCTAAACGTATCACGGGGAGGAAGCCATCAGGGTAAGATACGCTGAGATGCTGTGGGCATGAATTATTCAGCATAGATTCAATATGATGACCCCATGGCCACGGGCTGAACCGGAATATCACTGACGTCTGCAGTGAGACCCAGGGTGGAGCACGCACACACATACGCGCACACGCACACACACACACACGCACAGGATCCTAGACTGACTGGTTAACTAGGGAGGGTATTAAGCCCACAGCCTTTCTGAAGGATCAGGCTGAGCTCTCAGTCCGCCCCTCTTTCCTGGGGGAAGAGCCTTTCTCCCTCGTTTTCCTCTCTCTCCCTTCACTCCTTCTCTTTCTCTCTCCTCTCTCCCTCTGTTGTCTTTCCCGTAGTGATGTGACAGGAATGGCTGATCAGGGAACAGATGACTTACAGTCACACACACGTAACCCATGTGACGCATGTACCAACAACCACAAACCCTGCACAAACAAGCACAGACGGACACTTCAGTCCTCTTGGCTGGTCACTTCAGTGTGAGAACATAACCTTCACCTGAAACCGAAGGTCCATATTCACATCCGTAGTTCATCTGACCTGCTCCCTCTTTCACACTGATTTTCCATCTCTGTCATTATCAACCCCAGCTCCCCAACCACAAAATCACACTGCTCTAAATATAAACCCTTCTTACTCTAGCTCTCTCTACCGATCTCCTGCTCCCTCTCTTTCCCCATCCATCTCTGTCTGTGTTTCATCCAGTGTGAGGTCAGGTTTCAGGGTCAGGGTGTCTTGGGGATGGGAAGTGAGAGGTTCTGTGCCGCCCTACTCAAAAGACCTCCATCTCTCCTCCTCCCACCTCCCTTGTGTCCTCCCTTCCTTCTCTTCTTCCCCCTCTTCTCACATAACCAAGTCTCTCTTTCAAACATAATCTCAACAATGACCCACAGGCATGGAGGGAGGGGTGGAACACACCACCAGAGACTCATTTCATCCAGTCCAGTGGAACAGGAAGACAACAGAATACTTGGGTAGAGTGGAGGATGATGGGAGAGGACTGCAGAAATACCAGAAAGACAACAGAATACCTGGGTAGAGTGGAGGATGATGGGAGAAGGCCGCAGAAATACCAGGAAGACAACAGAATACCTGGGTAGAGTGGAGGATGATGGGAGAGGACCGCAGAAATACTAGAAAGACAACAGAATACCTGGGTAGAGTGGAGGATGATGGGAGAGGACCGCAGAAATACTAGAAAGACAACAGAATACCTGGGTAGAGTGGAGGATGATGGGAGAGGACCGTAGAAATACCATTCCAGCTGCTGGAGTCTTATCAGAAATGACAGGTTTTAGGCCTGTAGCACAGGAACTAGATACAGAAACTGTCCTAGAACTCCCATCATCACAACCTGAACCAGAACAGGAACTAGATACAGATACTGTCCTAGAACTCCCATCATCACAACCTGAACCAGAACAGGAGAATGGATTTGGTCTGCAGATCAATGAAAGGAGGCCACTTTCTTGTGCAATCAATATCAATGTATGTATCAATATATTTTATTAGATTCTAGAAATATACAACTAGCTATAAACATGTACAAATACACTGAGGGTTAAAGATGGATTAACTCTGCCACACGGGACTGTTTATCAGTAAAGTTCACAGGAAATGTGTTAGACCCCTATCAGAGAGAGCACTAACGATTTCACATTCAGAAAGAGACACTGTTAAGTTGGAGCAACTTTGGAACCCAAACCACATGGGTATATTTCAGCTTCATCTACCTTGACTGTCTCAGTGCCAGTTGGCTCACTAATAAGTGAATTTTATTTTTGTGTGCAAATAAATACATGGATTTAAGTCTGCTGAGTAATAATCATCACACTAAAATCAAAGTGTTACAGATTCACTAGGTCACAAAGGAACCCTGATGTTACAGATTCACCAGGTCACAAAGGAACCCTGATGTTACAGATTCACTAGGTCACAAAACTGAGGCAAACAGGGTGGACTACCTTGAACTTCTCCAATAAAAACATGTTTTTGTTATCTGTTGCAAAGCAATTTCCCACAATGTGCAGCAGATAGCCTAGTGGTTGAAGCATCTTCCCAACAACTGAAAGGTTGCTAGATCAAGTCCCCAGGGGAGCAAGGTGAATAATCTCTCGTTTTGAGGACAGTTGACCTTAATTGCTCCCTGAGCGCCCAATGTGGCAGCTCCCTGCACTTCCCTGCATCTGGAATGGTTGAGTTAAAAATGTACATTTCTGTGGGATCTTGTGTTCAATTCAATTTCCAACAAATTAGTGGCTCTCAACTCCAGGGTTCAGGATGCGGATTTCAGCTGTTGTGTTCTTCTTGATTAATTCCTGAGACACCGAGTGGATTCATTAACTACCAGGTTGAATAGAAATGCGGAAGTACTGCTTTGTCTCCAGGGTCGGAGTTGAAAAGCACTCCACTAATGCATATGACCCTGTGGAAAATTGGACCAGACATCTGCTGATAGCTTCCTGTATGTCAGACTGTCCCACTGGTCACTGGTTACATTTCGGGGGGGGGGGGAGAAACTGTGAGTTCCTATTCAAGATATCAATGAAAGGAAATGGAAACGGTCCCTCTGATACCTTTTCTCCCAGGCAGGATTGAGATGAATCATTTCCACAGGACAGGTAAGAGGCTGCAGCTCTGACTAACACACACTGAGCCTGTCAGATTAGCTGTGTGGGAACAACATTGTCTTTCTCAGTGTTTATCTCCTCTTTTTTACCTCTCTCCCTCTATTCTTCTCTCTTGCTCTCCCTCTATCCTTGTCCCTCTCTATTCCTCTCTACTCCTTGCTCTCTATTCCCCTCTGTCTTGATTTTACTGTCTTGCTCCCTTTTGAAAGTTACCCTTTGTCTGAGATGCACAAAATGTTGTGTCACTTGAGTTCAGACATTCAGCATTAGTGATGCTATGACTTTTGACCGACTGTGGGCGGAGGCTTTCTGCTCGTACAGCTCGGCCGGGCACGATGTCACAGTATCACAGCAGTGTTTCACACAGTCCTTACCTCTCCAATGCCCACAGAGGCTCTCCAACCCAAAATAGTTGTAGGAAGGAAAGAAGAGGCGCCCCGAAACAACTCATCACTTTTCCACTGTAACTAAAACAATAGATGACAAGTTCCCTCTTGTGCCACTATATCACCGAACTCTATAGACACTACTTCTATCTTCACACTCCCCTTCTTCCTGTTTCTCATTTTGTGCTCCCTAACCCTCTATTCCTCTATAATTTATTTTTCTTTAATTCTCTCTCATTTTCTCCCTCCCTATTCCAACAGGGCCAGCCGAGCCTGAAACATTGTCATTTAAGATTCTTCTTCCATCCCAACATCTTCACTGCGAGTAATTTTGAGACTTGCTGTGTCTCAACCAACTCTGTTATTTAGCAAGATAACAATGGCGACCTAATGAAGCTATCCATTTGACACAGCATTGAGGGTTGTCTGAGGGGAAGACAGAAAGAGAAACACAGTGAGAGAGTGGGCTGAGTCTGTGACAGATCTGAGAGTCTGGTTGCTTTAACCTGAGTGTCAGTCAGGTGATACCACCCAGAGAAGAGTGAGACGAGATGATTGAATCACTTGCCGTTAGGTTTCACCAAATACGCTGTTCCTCCAATCACAGCCTGCCTGCTGACACAACCAGAACATGAGTGAGGTGACTCACGGCTAAAAAACCTAATCCACCGAGCATGCTTCTGAATGACAATGACAATTACAGTCAACTCACTGTAACTAGATTGGAACGTTTTGCATGGACGTCAGACCATGATAAACTGGTCTAAGAACATTTAAAAGCTTTCAGAAGGGATATAGACACCATCAAAGCAGGTACAAACAGCACACAGTCAGTCTCTTTCACAGCACTGAAAGTAAGGCAGTGGGTTGAGAAAGCATGGAAGGAGCAGAGACAAAGAGCTGACCTTCACTGTACAATAAGAAGTCAGGTAAAGTAGAGACCCAGATGGAGACCCAGATGACCTATAAACACATTTGTACACAGGCTTTGCTGTGTATATCAAGTTCACTGCAACCCTGCAATAATTCTCTTCTGAAATCACAGAATGACCAATACAATAGTCCGAGCCAGAAAGTTTACTAGCCCTACAGGGATCTGTGTTCAAATGTCATTACATTAGTTTCACACATTATTTGTGTGAAAAAAAGGAATAAACTACGGCTGATATTTTTCCTTATGGAACGTTGTGTTTTGAAGCAGGTGTGTTGAGTCAGGAGCCCAGAGCAATACTAAAGCTGTATATAGAGTAGTGCTTTCCCTGTCCCATCAACAGGCAGTACTATTCACCTGAACTTTTACTATATTAGGCTACATAACATTAAATACCAGACTTTCTGCTCAGCAAGTTACCAATGAGAACTGCCAATGTCAGAGCTTTATTTCAGAGGTAGGTCAGAGTATAAAGGATAGGTTCACAGCATAAAATGTTCAATGAGATAAACAAGAATATATCACATCAGATAAACTTGGAAATCAAGAAGGTGAAAACAAAAAAACAAAACAGAAACTCGGCACTGTTAAATTTGCACCGATGCATTTTGATCAGGAAATGTATGAGTGGAAGTCAAACAGGCAGAGAGAGCTCTCTTCCTCCCCTGTGGGTTGCAGGACTGAGCAGTATGAAACAGAGAGCAAGCGTACCGACACGGAATAGAGCTAGTGGAGAACAGATGGAGAAGAGATGAAAGAGATTGAAAGCAAAGACGGTTAACATGAAGATATGCCAAAAGTACCAATAGAAATGCCCCATCGCAGTTGTAGGTTTTCCTGTTAGATTGTGAGAACATTTATAAATAAGGACAAGTCTGCTTCTCCTGAACCGTGAAAAACAAGTTGCAGGACAGCTGAATGTACAATGCAGGAAAACGGAGTCTGGAAAAACCCAACAGTTTCTGCTGCATCAAGAGTTCAAATTGTCACTCAGCTCTTTCAGCAAAAACTCTGTCCTGTATATGAAATAAAGCAGAGCAATTACCCCCAAATATATTTTAAAAATAATGTTACTGCAGAAGCTAGCAGTTTACGTACAGGGAACATTACATTTGGTATTGTACTAGCTGGTTACAGTAGCTTCTCTTTAGTGTTTATGTCTTAGTCGAGACATAAACATAAAAGTGCCGTGTTCATTTAAATCATGAAACACCAGAAATTATTTTCTATTAGGGGTCTCCCTCTGCTGGGTCAAATACGTCCCTCAGTCACTCCCAGAGAAGGAGGCTGAAAATGGTTGTGGTGCCAGGCTTGTGGGCCGTGGCCTGGGGATAAGGCTAGAAAACCGTCTTCCAGTCTGTTGCCTGCTCTGTTCTCTGTGGCTCTGGCCTCGGTGAGAGTGTTGACATGGAGATGGACAAGCGAGTGAAGGACCGAACAAGGGCTTGTCCGAGTCCCAAAGGTTACCCTATTCACTACAAATTGCACTTGTTTGACCAAGGCTCTTCAGGTCGTAGGACACAGGAATACCCTCCATTACTTTGTCTGAAGCCGAAGTCTTTATGTGATTGTCTAGTGTTCCACTGGGACGTAGCGACACGGCTCAGAGACACAGAGACACACCAAATATGCACCACCCTGATATTCCCAACACCGCTCTGGTGCAAATTTCCATTAAAGTTCTTCTTGATCGCACTTTGGTCCAACTAGGCTTTATATTATTTTACCTTTTTCCACTTTCCGCTCTTTACACATGCTGTATATACAAAGAATTAAAAAGCTAACAAATCACTGCAAAAACATCACTGCAATGTCTAAAAGTATTGTCCTCTATACAGTGAGATTCTATTAATACCATAGTGGATCTATTGTTAATGTGCTGGCCTGCTGCCCTGCCTCTCTCACGGAAAGAACATGATTGACAACAGGGGCATTAATTGTGGCACAAGTTTCATGTAAAACTATATTTCTTTGTATTATACTGTGAGCTATTCCACCACCATGAACCCCTGTCCCCTTCTCCTCGCTTGGTACATTCTTGCAAATAGCACCTCATAGGTGTCCTCATTTATGCATGAATGAGGACTGATTGCTGATTGAACAATTGTGCAAATACGTTTTGTATACATGGAAAAGAGGTTCACAATCAAAGGAGTTTATATCAGCTGTGATCAAATGTTTTAATTGTGTTTGACATGATCAACTGAGTTTTGCGCCTTTTCTAGAGTTTTGTGTTTTGCAAAAATGTGCTGAGAATTTGGATTGTATCTGAAACAAATGAGAAATCAATAACTGTTTCGCAAACAAAGAATACCGCTGTGCTCATTGGGTTATAGATTGGGTTATAGATCAACCTCAGTTTCATTAAAAGTATCTTAGCAATTGAGAATATTTCAATATGTGGATAGTGAGACAGGTAGCTTAAGCAGTACTGATAATTCAAAAAGTATGAAAGCCAACAGTTCAATATTCTCGAACAACGCTGTGCATTTGCATAAATCTACGACAGATGCTTAACTCATGTCACTTATTACTGCACTGTCACAATGCATCAGAACAGGGGTTATAACAGGGCACTTTATTAAGGTTGAAAACATTGATGGCGGCAGCCATCAATCATTGGCTGAGGCCATGCAGAGTGAAATCAAACAACCAATCAGCAAACTGATTAGCACTATTTGTTTGTGTGTGTATGCGTATGTGTATGTGTATGTGTGTGTGGGTGTGTGTGTGTTTGTGTGTATGCTTCAAACCAGGCTTGATCTAGATGCCAGAAAAAGACTGTTTTAATCCAAAAAGCATGGAATGGTATTTTGGGTGCTGTCTTCATCATCTTCCAGTAATGTGGCAGCATGTATCAAAATGCAGGGCAATTTTTGTGAACCTGGAGAAACAGATTGAAAATCCTCAATCTGAAAAATGCCAACCCATCTCTCCATCTATGAACTGCCCCCCCCCCCCCCCAACCCCTTCAGAACCCATGTCACTTTCATTTGTTTCTGTTCAATCCAGGGCTCATCACTGTCATCACTGTCTGGGTTTCTAGCTCATCACCTTTGCTGGCCTGCAGATTGGCACTGTAGCTGAGAGGGACTCATTTCAGCTGAGATGGGCTTTCAGGAGTGGGTCTGTCCGTCATCGAACCATGCCAAAACACTACGTTTGACACCGAAGCCCACGTTAATCTAGTTGCATTCCAATCTATTTCAATTGTTAATTAAGGAAGTAAACAAAAATGCTGTCAAAAAAGACCCCCATGTAAGGTCCATAACGGAGAGCCAGAAGGCTGTACTCACATATCTGGTGAAGAAGCAGTCCACCTCAGCCTGTAGTCTGCTCTGACACTCAGGGTGTAGAGCCAGGAGGTAGCAGCTGAAGGCCAGGGTGTTACTACTGGTCTCATACCCTGCCAGGAAGAAAACAAAGGCCTGACCCACGATCTCATCCTCCGTCATCATCCTCTTCTGTGTCTGGACTGAGCGTGTGCTGGGTGACTCATGGGCGTTGGCGTCATTTTCTGTGTGCGTGTGCGTAGGGGCCAGTTCGTCTGCTTGGTTGACAATGTCGAAGTGCTCCAGCGACACACCCTCCTTGCTGCTTCGTGTGTCCAGCATCAGCTGTAGGAAGTCTCGCCGCCGCTACACACGCACGCACGCGCACACACACACAGCAAACAGGAAAATAGGAGACATAAGTCCTAATTCTCTGGTTCAGGAGAGTTAGACTCCAACCGAGGAATACCTCTTCAACGGGCTGCTCATCTCTCTGTCTGATGATCTTCTGAATGCAGTTGATGAAGAAGTTGTTCATCTCATCCCTCCTCTTGTTGGGGAGGACCCGGGCCAGAGGAATCAGGAAGGGGAAAGCGACTGAAGACACAGTCCATTTATGGCATTAGGGAATTAAAGGGTATTTAAATTAAACGATTTTACAGTATTTGGAATATTTGAAATACATTTAGTCTCAGGGCAGTTTCCCAGTACTCACTGAAGAGGATCATGAGAGGTGTGAAGAAGGAGAAAGAGAAGAACTTCTGGGCGTGGTGGACAAATGGGTCATTTGGGTCCTTCTGAGAGTCCACCTGGGTTCCAAATGCCACACTGGCTATTACGTCCATGGTGAAACTGCCAAAACAACTGCAGAGTACACAGAGCTAGTCAACAGGTATCTGGTTGATATCATCAAGAGCCGTTACAGTTTTGATATCATCAAGAGCCGTTACAATGAGGTCACCCATGAATTGCTATTTGCAAAAATGGACCAAGCAAGGGGAAGGGAAGACATTTTGAGATGTGTAGTGGTGGAGTAGCTCAAAGTATAATACAAAGAAATATAGTTTTACATTAAATTTTTGCCACAGTTAATGCCCGTTGTCAATCATGGTCTTTCCATGAGAGCGGCAGGGCAGTCTGGATCCAGACCAATGTAAGTAGATCAACTGTGGCATCAGTATTAATAATATTCAAGAATCAGAATAGGTCATTTACATCGCTATACCACACTGTACAGAGTACAATATGTGTAAAAATATATTTTTTAATTGTTTTGTCATGCAGTGATCTGTTAACTTGGTGTATTTGATTTTTTATCTGAATATATATGGCACTTGTAAAGGACAAAATGAAAAAGGTAAAATACTGTGAAGCCATTTCTTTCTGGATATTCATGCTCTTCAGTGACATACTGCATTGGTCATCTTAAGTAAAATCATTTTAGGGGAAAAAAAAAAACAGCCAACGCTGTGATAAAATGTTTTTGTAGTGTCAACAAATGACCCAAACATACACTGATGAGCCAAAACATTATGACCACCTGCCCAATAGACTGATGGCTCTCCACGTGCCCCCAAAACATCATCGACCTGCCGAGGCATGGACTGTACAAGACCTCTGGATGTGGCACCAGGGCAGAGTGCCATCAGGGAATACCATGCCCATGAAGGGGTGCGCCTGGTCTGCAACAATGCTTAGGCAGGTGCCACGTGTGAAAGTAACATCCACATGAATGCCCAGACCCAGGGTTTCCCAGCAGAACATTGCCCCCTCCACCGGCTTGTCATCTTCCCACAGTGCATCCTGGCTCCATCACGTCCCCAGGGAAATGGTGCACACATAGACCACTGTCCCTCGGAATGTAAAAGAAAATAGCACTCATCGGACCAAGCAACCTTCTTCCACTTGCTGGAATTTAGCAGTTACGTATAGTGGTTAAATAATAGAGAACCCGCACAAATCAAGGGAGAAAATACATTCTGTATTTATTGGATTAATGCAGCAGAGTTGTCCTGTTTCAATGAACATTCCAAAACGTTCTCACTGTAATGCTGCTTACCAGCTGATACATACATTGATGGGCCATATTTACATACATAGCAGAAGACCGTGTTTCCAAGACGATGACCCCCATGCCAGAGGGTCAATGTAAACATTCCTGTGCTTATCAACCTACTGAAAGAGAGAATCTAAACACGGATGTTCCTATTGCTCTCTTACCTAGGTGCACATAACTTTCAATGAAACATACCTTCATAATATATTTAAAATATTACATTATTACACAGATTCTACACGCTGCTCCAAGGGCAGTCTGACTGCTCTGTGACTATGCAGTCCAATACGCAGCAGGGTGTGATGCCCTGGGTGTTCTGACATTCCTCCAGTAACCAACATTAACATTTTCTGTGACTTGTGCCACAGTAGACCTTCTGTTGGTTCGGACGGGATAGCCTTTGTTGCCCTCGTACATCGATGTCCCTTGGGTGTCCAACACCCTGTCGCTGGTTTGTGGTTTTTACCTCCTCGGACCACTGTTAACTCTGACCTAGAACTATGGTTGCCATGACAGTGTAGGGTTCTATCTTGTTTTTCCTATTAGTATGACAACTTGTTTTTGTATGTATCTTATAGTATAAGAGATAATATTTTTGGGGGCTGACAAGGAGGGGTATAAAGAGGTGAAAGCAATAATGTATGATCAGAACAATTGTTATGACACTACTCTGTTGGTCTCTGTACTTACACTGTTTTGTAAAAGCGATTGTTCCCGTGGATCCACGAAAGTAAACTGAAATAGTCAACTGTTATATGAACGACTGTCGAGTCTATTTTCATAATAAATTGCAAACATTTTTCCATCTTCCACAATAGGTACTCAACATTGCTGACCGGAAGCACCCCGCAAGCCTGGCTATAGCAATTTGGTCCTTGTCAAAGTCACTCAGGTCTTTACTCCAGCCCATTTCTCCTGCATCCAACATGTTGACTATGAGAACTGATTGTTCGCTTACAATCTAATCTACCCAGGCCTTGACATGTGCCCTTGTTAAGAGATGATCAACATTATTCGCTTCACCTGTTTTGGCTCATCGGTGTATGTAGGAGGGTTAAACATATTGTTATTTGTAGTTAATATTTATTGAGCCATTGTGTAATGATGGATGTAATGTAATGATTGATTAAAATAACTTTTCATGAGATAAGTTGAATGTTTTGAATCAAGTTGTAACGGACGAATGGCGCGGATCCAATAGCGGAAGGGACTTTATTAAATAGAAAACAATGATGAAGGGCTGGAATAGCGTCACAACAGGAATGGATCAGTGAAATAAACAAAATAACAAATGACTAAGAGACACTGGGGGTATTTCAGAAAGCGGGTTCAGTAAAACTGAAGAGTTAGTTGAGTCAGAGTTGAGGGAAACTCTGGGTTTACGGTTTCAAAGAGCGAGTTCAGCGTTTCTCTGAGTCAGTTGCTACGGCAACATACTCCGTGAAGCTAACCTGCTCGCTAGCAGGTTTTATTCAACTAACCCAGAGTTTGTCCTACTCTTTAACTGAAACCTGCCATCTGAATGTGTCAGACAGGGCGTGTCCTTTTCTCAAAGAGCTAGTTGCTATTGAAGCACAAATACTCCGCAGAAATCTCTGTTGGGGGAGGGTAATCAGCCCCCACTTGGATGTTTTATCATTCCCTGATGATTATCTGTTTGAGCATTACCGTGTTTCGGCACAATCAATCATTTATCTCAGGACTGGGTCCAGGCTGAAATGACTGAGAGGGCATTTTTTATCAATAGGGGGGCATATCTAATTCATATACCATTTGCAGTGTTTAAGGGGAAACAAAGTGGGGAGGGGGCACAGATTCTATCTGGGGTGGATCTGGGCCTGATTTATCTGAACAATATTCTCAGTTCCTATGACACATCATGTCTCATTCCTATGACACATCGTGGACATTCCCTCAGTTCAGAACAAATTCTTTGTATTGCAGTTTTCTGTATAACATAGGTGACGCTGTGCATATTTCCAAGGCAACTATCTGTGAGGCTGCCAGAGATGTGACTCTTGCACTGAAACGTTTACCGTACACTTTTGTAGTGTTCCCAAGTCACAGACGCACAAGACTCATCAAAGAGGAGTTCCACAGAATTGCAGTTATCAGTCTGAGCAGTAATCAATTTATTTAGTATGAAGATTTGAGACATGAAGCACTAATCAGTTCATATTTTAGGATTTCCAGATGTGATTGGCTGCATAGATGGCACTCATATTCCTATCACAGCTTCTTCAGTAAATGAAGGAGAATATGTGAATAGGAAGTCTTTCCACAGCATTAATATGCAGGTAGACCAACAAAGAATTGTACTTTTTTTAATTAGAAAATGTCACTTACTAATTAAATATAGGTGAAAGGTGTTTAATTAGGTAGGGGAGGCTAAACAACATCACAATTGCTTATACTGAAATTATACCTTTCCTGTTTGAAGTATATTTTTATATTTCATCTGCAGTTGCTGCCAAGTACGATTTTGTCCCTGTTGAGTTTCACCTGCATAAATAGATGACCTCACTTGGTCCAGACAAGCAAACTCGGCAGTGAAAACTGCCCAAAAGTGACAATAATTCCTGAAGAGACTCAAGAAGTTTGGCACGTCTGTAGAAACTCTCACCAACTTCTACAGGTGCACCACTGATAGTATCCTCTCAGGCTGCATTACTGCCTGGTACGGCAGCTGATCTGCTGCGGATTGCAAGTCCCTCCAGAGGGTAAAGTGTGCGGAGCATGTCATTGGCTGCCATTATTCCTCCGTGCAAGGCATCTACCATACACGATGCCTAGGGAAAGCACGGAACATCATCAAAGGCTACAGCCACCCAGGCTATGGTCTGTTCACACTGCTGCCGTCTGGTAGACACTACCAGAGCATCGGGGCATGCACTTCCAGACTCACAAACAGTTTTTTCCCTCAGGCCATAAGGCTCCTCAACCAACAACACTGATCTATGATCATATAGATCACACATGAACATTGCAAATGCTCTGATGTGTTTCCATGTACATTAAATGTACATTAGAATATTATTTTGTATGTACCATTCATAGACATATTACATTCATATTATATTTATAATATTCAATACTTCTACCCATATTGTTCATATTCCCCATCCTACTCTCTTTAAAATTGCTGCTAGTTTACATTTTTATGTATACTATTGCTATATTTTTGCTTTATAGATCTCTTAATCCTTACTATGTAGATGTCATGTGCCATGTCACAAGAAAATCACTGTTCAGAATGACGCTGTGTTATTCTGTGCATTTGATAAATAAACTTTGAACATGATATTACACCCACACATTATATAAATGTTTAATGAGTGAAACACTCGAGATTAAACTTTTCTTTTTTTTCAATTAATACTCACGCACATGACTCTGTCAGTCATTTTCTGCCAAGCTAGCGTAGGTTTTTTTGCTGCTGATACTGTATTGATTTTTTCTTGAATATATACTCATATTCTGCATATATATTCATTAATATTTCTAACTCCACTGATGAGAAGTACGGGGTTTGAGATCTTTTTCTCCTGTTGCCATGATTAATCACGTTATCTGCGTTCCAGTGATGAGGTTTTTTTTATCTCCTCATGCACGTGCTTTACTCAGGGTTTACTTAACTCAGAGTTGACTGAACTAATTGTTACCACCTGTTCTGAAACCGTCAACTCTGAGTTTGACAGCTCAGAGTCAGTCAACCCAGAGTTGTGGTTTAAACGCAGAGTATGTTGACCCTGCTTTCTGAAACACCCCCACTAAGGCCTGACATGAACTGGGAACATGAAAACAAGAAATACAAATAGCACTCACAGGAACTGGAGCAACACAAACCACTTATATGAAGGAACAAAACATTTTAACAACTCACAACACTCTGACACACAAGGCTTAAATAAATAACCTAATCAGAACAAAGACCAACAGGTATGAAGACTAACAAGACAACGAGGAACAGGTGTACTAATCTAACAAGGCAAAACTAACATAGAGATAACATAGTGAACACGAATGACAAGAAAACCACACAAGACAGGACAGAGATACATAGACAACCAGACTACACAACTAGACAGTGCTCAATTGATTGAGGAAAAACTGAGGGAACTCTTAACCCTTATCAAAGGGAGAGTACCTGTGAATGTCAAAGCTTGTTCCAGACTCAGCGTTTCCATTCAGGTTGGTAAGCAGGGTGACGGTGGCCGCGTTGATCAGAGGACCCATCTGTACGAGAACAAAGACACCCTCTTAACTACATTCATCTAACATACTGTAATATTCAATAAAAACATGGGGACCCTGGGTCTAATGACATGAGTACGGCTGTGAAAGGCTACCAATATCATACACATATACATTTAACTGAAAGTGAAGCCATTTTATCTCATCACATTAAATAAAACAAAACAACACATTCAATCAAGGTTAATCAGACAAAAGAATGGCATGGAAGTAAATCCTCCTGAACAGTATGGCTGCCGCATCACTCATCCCCAGCTCCTCTCAGAAAGCGTGTGCGTGTGTGTGCGTGTGTGTGTGAGGACACCATGAAGAAAAGAGCTGAATCAATTAAAATCCCATTAAAGTCAGCACCATTGCAGAGGTCATTGCCAGAGTGGAGAAGACCCTGATGATAATGGATCAAACACAGATCTAATTAATTCATTTATTCATTAAGGGAAAAGCTCTTCTGAGCATGGTGATTGCTGTGCTACAATGCAAGACTGAGAGAGACACATCTCAATAAGAGCTGTCTGTCTCTCTACAATCAATCTGGGGATATGGAGTGTAAAACAGCAGTAACAACATGTCCATGATATAAAAACATCATAAGAAACAATAAAATGATGAAAAACAGCAAATCGTTAGGTAACTCTCTTGTTATCAAAGACAACAAGGACACTCATAGTGTATTTGACCTCAGAAAGGCATGGAATATTTGGATCAGGGTCATGAGAAGAACATGACACTCTGAATTGCAGGTCTCACTGCTGATTGGCATGGGTGTGGTACGTTCTGGACCTGCGTGAATTTGGCCCTCCACCAACGCAAAGCTTTGGCAAAATCATTTCTGCTGGTTTGTGCAGTAGAAATTTTAGTTTGTGCTACTGTCATTTTTTAGATATTATCAAATGTTTTATTCTGAGGTCACTCAGCCCCCCAACATGCACCAAATTGACTCAAATTAGGCTCCATTGTTTGTGCTCCATCTGTGCTGGCTTGTGCCGTTAAGTTCCATTTGAGCTTCTGCAGTGTTTTATATATGGGACATTTCATTTTAGGTGATGACGTCACCAGCCCCGAAACCGGCACAAACAAATGAAACTATTTAGGTTGAATTTGGAGCATGTTGGGGGGCTGAGTGACCTCAGAATGACCTATAAAACATTCTTTAATATCTAAAAAATTATAGCAGCACAAATTCAAAAATTTAACAGCACAAACGGAGCACAACCGATTAAGCCAATTTTGCATTGGGTGGGGGGCCAACTTCACGCAGGAACATTCAGGACTTTCTCTGCCTTTCTCTCTCCTTCCTTCTCTTTCTCACTCTCTCTTACCTTTCCTCTCTCTTCCTGCTGTACTGGCCATAGTGTAGGAGAGAAAAGGACAGAGAAAGTGTGAGAGAGAGAAAAAAGAAAGCAGCAGAGAGAGGGAGAAACAGTTCAAAAACATGGGCCTTGAGTCATGGATGTGTGTCTATGTCTCCCTCCAATGGAGCTGTGTTCAGTAAGCAGCAGACATCAGCACTGTCTGTTGATCCTTCTCAGTAAAACAGGCATCTTCAGATGAGGGGACAAACTTGCTTCAAATCCAACTCCTCTTAAGTGAGCAGCATGCTTCCTCGCTTTGGTTGCTAATGCGTTTTCAAAAGTGTGAAAACTGTTTGCATACTCCTTCAAACGTCATTCACTCAAAACAAGAAACCAGGCAAGCCTAGTTCAGCCGGCCCGCAATAGAAAGTGTTGCCATCTCAAGATTCAAACCCAGGTCACCCACATGAAAGGCTGTGTCATTAACCACTACACCACAGAGCTGTACATTTGTCAGTATAGCCTCTTGTCTCTATCCTGAACAAGTACTCTTTCACCACTGGCCATTTTAATAGTTAATTGGCCATTTGTGAATGACATCGATACAGTTAAACTGACTAAAATTTCTTACTAAGTTTACCTCCACCACAAATAGCGTCTATGTATGCTGTTTGCCACTGGCCCTTTTAACAGCGTATTAGCCAGTAATAAGCTTGACTGGTATCTACTAACTTACTGGAATAGTCATAAGAATTGAGCAATTGCTAGCGAGTCTGCCAAAGCTATTTCATTTCATGGCATAAGAATGTATTTTTTTCTTTCATGGCAAAACAACATACTTTTTTCTTTTATTTGTGAATGACATTTATAGTAACTATCAATAAAGGCGACGATAACTAACTTTTTCATCAAGAGAAAAGACGAGAGAATCATGGAATCTACCAGAAATAATTAATAAACGTTGTTGCTCTCAATAGATTCGAACTGAGGTCTTCCACATGAGAGGCACTGTCTTTAACCACTACGCCACGGCATTACACGTTTCAGCAGTCGCTAGACTCCATTGAGGATTGTGTTAAACTGACTAATGTTTCTTATTAAGTTTACCTCCACCATAGCGTCTATGAACTGTATTGCTTTTGCCACTGGCTGTTTTAACAGCTTATTAGCCAGTAATAGGCTTACTAGTATCTACAAACTTCCTAGGAATAATCATAAGAATTGAGCAATTGCTAGCGAGACTGAAGATGAACATTTCCATGCCAGAAACAGTTGCAATATAACCGTATACAGTTTCAGTTAAGGCTTAATATAACATAACTACTGTATGTTAAGCCAGCAAATGTGTTTGTCTATTTTGACCCAAAACGCATGCACGGATGCTTACTTCGAAAATCCACCAGAAACAGTCGCAATATATCCGTAAACTGTTTTATTTCAAGCTTACTATAACGTAGATACTAACAGTTTTAGCCAGCGAAGTTTTCATCTATACGAAATAATTCATAATGCGTACATCGCTTCGCCTGCGAGGAGATACGAACTTGGGACCTAGAGTTCACAAGTCCGCTTCTCTAACCACTACGCTATTTAACATGGGGTAGTCAGTCAGTCACTCACTCACTCAGTCAGTAAGAGACCGCTTACGCGGTCCAGCAAAAACTAAAACAATGGGGAAAAGCATTCATTTTACTTTGGGACAGTAGAGGGCGATGAGATGATAGTAACCATATGTTTTAGAGAAAAGAATAAACTCATGTCATTGCCATCACTGCTGAAGTTGACCAACCACAATAAATGGGCTCAGACTTCATTCATTAAAGGCTCAGATGTCCGAGTTGCCAAAAGGAAAAATGTCAAGCACATGGACACCCGAAAAGAAGAGTGAAACGGCTCAATTCGCCCCAGAATGTCACCACAAAACATCCCCACACCACTGAATGTCACCACCACATGCCCACACCACTGAATGTCACCACCACATGCCCACACCACTGAATGTCACCCCCACATGCCCACACCACTGAATGTCACCACAATACATGCCCACACCACTGAATGTCACCACCACATGCCCACATCACTGAATGTCACCACAATACATGCCCACACCACTGAATGTCACCACAATACATGCCCACACCACTG
>JACXGI010003896.1:0-17462 GCA_016801175.1 Esox masquinongy
GGCTGAAATGGGTTTTCTCAGAAGGGTGGCTGGCGTCTCCCTTAGAGATAGGGTGAGAAGCTCAGTCATCCGTGAGGAACTCGGAGTAGAGCCGCTGCTCCTTTGCATCGAAAGGGGCCAGTTGAGGTGGTTCGGGCATCTGGTAAGGATGCCCACAGGCCGTCTCCCTAGGGAGGTGTTCCAGGCACGTCCAGCTGGGAGGAGACCTCGGGGTAGGCCCAGGACTAGGTGGAGAGATTATATTTTGATACTGGCCTGGGAACGCCTCGGGATCCCCCAGTCAGAGCTGGCAAATGTCGCTCGGGAAAGGGAAGTTTGGGGTCCCCTGCTGGAGCTGCTGCCCCCGCGACCCGATACCGGATAAGCGGATGAAGATGATGATGATGATGTTTTACTGCAATTCAGTTTTTTAAAACAGTTTCAACACTGCAGTGCATACCTAATGCTAAGACAATATTCATTCAATAGGCTTACTTTTGGTAAAATTTGGTGTCCTAGTTTTGAATAACACAGTAGGAGATACAGGAGGACTTTGTGATTGCTGGATAGTAAACAATTACTGTTTAAAGCTATGTCTTCGTCAGATCCCAGTAAACCACTGTACACGAAAGTGGTGTTGTGTTGTCAGGTTTTACAGCTTTGTTTGAAGCTCCTGAATTTCTCTTGCTTGCTTCTGGTTCACCATTATTAAGGCCATATCCAGGGCTGCGGGATTCTGGCCTGCACAGTAATCATGCGTCTAGATTGGATCAGAAACTGCCCAGTCCATCATTGTTTGCGAACATTTCTCGCCTTGTTCGTCTTCCTCTGTAGGGGCAGGGGGTTTCGGTCACCTTTCCCAAACAACAGGTCTGTTTTGAATGACTAATCCATGCGAAGGCGTTAGAAACCACACTTTTTTAGGTACCACCGTCCTCCAACTTTCCCCTCAGCGAAGTCACTGGCGATGAAATGTGTATTGTACATCGTTGTGAGATGTTAATGTCACGATGTACTGCCACCAACCACCTTTTTCTGACCTCTTCATCGATCGGGAATCAATGTTCATTACTACCTCTTTCGCGGGGCAGAAATGTAAACTTACTCATTGTAAAAAAAAAAGTAGTCTGATAAGTGCTCACGATAGCTAGCTAATAATGAAAACAATAACGTAAGATCGCCTGAAGTCAGTCCCCCGATATGAAGTGAAATGTATATTTTGTTGGAAACCCAACTAATTCCACTTGGTACTGCCCCTAGTGGTCTGGAGCACTTCCGTTGTGAGTAATTTGAAATGCAGCGTTTCTGCAAATGTTGCTGTGTTTTGGGGTAATGCTGTTTTGTTCTGCGCTGATGCTGTTGTGGTGTGAGCCAATGTTGTTGTGTTGTCCCTTAATGTTGTTGTGTTGTGAGTAGTTGATTGTTTTCTGAAATGCAGCGTTTTTATAAATGTTTCATTTTTGTTAATGTTGTTGTGTTTTGTGTTAATGTTGTAGTGTTTTCAACTTTAGTTTGCATCGCTAATGTTGTGATTTGCACCCGTGGGCCACCGTAGAATACGGTACTAAGGAGCAGAGTTTGCGGTCCGATAGCCAATCCTGTCTTAACAAAGTCGTTCTTCAGATCTTGGGCAGAATTGTCTGGTTGCTAGCTACTAACTAGTGCCATAGTAAGATGTTCGTTTTTGTGCTGACAGTGAAGCGGTAAGGATATTTGAAGCGAGAGAAATCTCCCAGACCGAACACTCTACAGTGTCTAAAAGCTGCGTTGTCTATAAGTGTAAAAGTTTGCTATGGTAATGTTGCCTCCTGTGTTTTAGTTCTTTGAATAATTAGACAGGTTGCTATATAATGGGTTCATATTTTGCCTGTAAAACCATGGAAAAAGACAAAATAGTGTAATTCTTCACCTCTCAGAGTTGGAGGCCACGAATGGAAACTACGTTAGCAAGGTGACCACAAAGTCTAAACATTTCACTGACACTGACATTTTAATTAAATGTTAATTATAAAGTAATAATATCTAATTTGTTTCAATAACCCTGTGTAACTGCTTTATACAATTCAAGTAAGTTTTTAGTTTTGGAAAATGGATTGTAAAGTAGTGAGCCGGTGCCTGAGGGTAGAGGTGCTGGAGGAGCAACAGGCTGAGGGACTGCTGACAGGAGTTGGAAGACAGTGACCCAGAGTGACAGTGACTGAACCAACAGAGAGACAGCGGTGAGCAAGATTATTGGAATAAAATCCTGACCCATGACCATATACTGTATACACCAATCAGCCATAACATTATGACCACTGACAGGTGAAATGAATAACACTGATAATCTCATTATCATGGCACTTGTCAGTGGGAGGATATATTAGGCAGCAAGTGAACATTCTGTCCTCAAAGTTGATGTGTTAGAAGCAGGAAAAATGGTCAAGCGTAAGGATCTGAGTGACTTTGACAAGGGCAAAAATTGTGATGGCTACATGGCTGGGTCAGAGCATCTCCAAAACTGCAGCCCTTGTGGGGTGTTCCCAGCCTGCAGTGGTCAGCACCTATCAAAAGTGGTCCAAGGAAGGAAAAGCAGTGAACTGGCAACACGGTCATGGGTGGCCAAGGCTCCCCAGATGCATCTGGGGAGCAAAGGCTGGCCCGTGTGGTCCGATCCAACAGATGAGCTACTGTAGCTCAAATTGCTGAAAAAGTTAATGCTGGTACTGATAGAAAGGTGTCATAACACACAGTGCATCGCAGTTTGTTGTGTATGGGGCTGCCTTTTAGGCAACCTTTAGGAAAACACAAGCAAGTGTCTTTTATCCTGAACAACTTAAATGTAAAGAATTTCATAGGACATTAATATCTGTAAAACATCCAAACAATTGTCTGGGCTATTCTCAGAACATTTTGTTGCCACAATATGTTTATTATTACTACATCTGAAATGCTGAATGTGTACGCAATATTTGCAGGGCCATTGTTCTCGGCTTCATGGGACATTTTTCTTCGAATTTCAGGAAATTAGCTTTAAAATAACTAACATAATCTTGGAGGATTTGTAGAATTTCAAGAAATTGTTTTAAAATATTATTAAGATAGGGAGGGGCTGAATCACAAAAAAAGAACGTTTTGTGAGAAATGGAGTTTTCGAGATAAAGGCGTTTCAAGAGGCTGGCTACAGTATGGTGCTGAGGCTGTGATGATGAGTTGTTCTGTTTGACACAAAAAGGCAATTTATTATTTTGGTCAATAAAAAATATGCTTGTCTGGTGGCTTTTTTCATCTACCAGTCCCCTTGGCAGGTGAGACAAAAAGTTAATTTCAGACACTGCCTGCACTTAAATCATCAGGTACTCCAGATTGGTGGGGCAGTGACTCCTGGTTATGTGAATGTACACAATGCTTTGTTTACATACATGCACTGTCCACCACTGGTCTATCGGAGTCCTCTGCGGTACAATCAGCCCTGAAGACGTCTCGCCCCTCTAGCCCAATTGCGTTGTTAGGTATGTTGTTGTTAAGCCATGTTTCTGTGAAAATCATGGTGCTGCAATCCATAATCCTTTTTTGTGAAATGATTCTTAGTCATATTTCGTCTGTTCTGTTCGCCAGTGACCGTACGTTAGCGAGGAAAAGGCTAGTGAAAGCCGATGAGGGTTAGCTTTAGCCTAGCCCGGAGGCCACCCCACTTCCCTTGCCTTTGTTTTTACGATCTCAACGCCGCCTCTGGGCACTTCCTGTCGGCGATGTAAATTGCGTCTCCCAGGGCATCTTCGCGATCTCCAGTGGAAGTTGGAAGTTTGTCAAAAACTCTTTCTGTGCATTGTGTTCCAAAATCCAGGAGTTCTTTTCAGCTATATAGAGTGTATGTCAGGCTGTGCTGAGTGAATAAACTAAGAACTATTAAGTACATTTCTGGTAATTCGCAAAAATGTGGGTAGACACTGAGCTGCCATCTTGGAGAGTATGTGCACAGTCTGCACTTCTAGACCCCACTTGTGCCACAAGTGAGAGGTGGAGAGAGTGGAGGGGTAGGTTGACTGGCAAGTCATAATAAATCACTCATAGTAAAGGGCAGTGAGAATCAACCAATCTGGTAAATCACTGGTCTAATGTTAACACAACATTTGTTTTAGTGAATGTTGGATTATGTAAAACTATCTACAGAGAAAAGCTGATTATCCCCCCCCCCCGTCTCTCGCTCTGTCCTGGTGGAAAATAAGTGTGATTGAAAAGTGTGCAGTGAGGTGTTCTCGACCGACTGTCCATGTCTGTGTTGGAGAAGAAAACGGAGGGCCATTAGCGCCTCAACAAATGGAATCCTCCTCTATCGTTGGAACAGTAAAGCAGTGGAATGACTCAGCAAAATGGGATTATTGAGGCACTGCTGGCTGTTACCTGGAATCTATTCATCCACACCGCTATGTATTACATAACACACACAGGGAGGCCTGTCCCTCCATTCATGGTTAAACCCTGTTGTTTTCCACTGTCTTCTGTTCACCTTTATACATTGCCAAAGCAACTTTGACTTTCACTCAAAATGTCTTAACTACTCAGTGCACTAATTTCTTTGCTTCTGCTTTCTCCATATGAAATCCTTGAACTAGTGTTGTCCAGTTGCCCAACAGCCTGCCCCCTCGGAATATGTCTGAAGACCTCCAGTTGCTTATTTCACTCTTCAACTGATCCCTGACCATTATCTGTTGTGTTAATGGTGTAGACGGCCAGTTGTTTACCTCCTCAAATATCCAACAGCAGACCCCTCTGACATAAAAACTACAGACAGGTAGGACTTCTGCCTTCCTTTTCCAAATCACTTGTGTGTGCGTCCGCTGATTTTAGAGCAGCAGGGTTAGGTTACAGTTGCAGGCTTGTAAGAATGATATGCAGACTATTTTCCGCATCTGAGCATTGGTGGTTCAGTGGTAGAATTCTCGCCTGCCACGCGGGAGGCCCGGGTCCGATTCCCGGCCAATGCAGGATATTTTTTTGTTAAACAAGCTGATTACATTCACAATATTAACAGTCCTTTGTCATGGAACATATGGTGAGGTCGTAGTAAAAAGACAGTCATTTGTGTTATATGGATTATGCAGGACTGCAGAGATCTTAGGGAAAACAGTACACTTGAAAACATGAATAATGAAGATTTGAATTGAACATGACTATGTATATCCTCGTAGAATAGACCAGTGCGCTGCATGTTGTTTAGAGACAGGCAATTAGCGAGGAAAAGGCTAGTGAAAGCCGATGAGGGTTAGCTTTAGCCTAGTGAGTGCAAAGACAAAAAGGACCAGGATTTGGAAACACTTCTCTAGATTCATTCAAAGCTCTTCCCTTTCCTGGTACTCCTGGAAGGAGGAACCTAATTCCTCTTGAAGCTAGGACCGCATCGCCTGCCAAGTTTCTGAAAATATATAAAACTCTACCTTTTTAAAGTGTTTAAAATATTTCCACAACCCCCCCATTGCCTTTCTTGAATTAATGCTTGTACTTTCCTTTATAGTGTGAATTAAAATTGAGTAAAAAGTAGTTACTATTACTGGGTTGTGTGGTTTTCATACCTTAAGTTCAGTAGATACTAGTGTCTGCTAAATGGCTAAACTGTAAATGTACATGGCAGAATGAACATGACTAAGCCCTATATTTTTGTTGTTGAAAAGAACAATTTCATAACTTAATAACAATGTCAAATATTTGTGGGAGTACTTGGGAACTGATTTTATTTATTTTGAAATTTATTTTATTTCCCTGGGTGGCCCTCGGAAGGTGTGCATGTTGAAGACTCATAATTGGATGTAAGGCGCAAAAAGCCTCACCCCTGAGCAATGGAAAAAATTGTTCTGGTCCAATAAGACATCTTTCACACTATTTCCTGCTTCCGGACTGTTTTATATTTGGAGAAATCTGAAGGATGCTGTGGGAGATCCATAATGATATGGTATGGTCAGCCATCTAGTGGGAGTCATTAGGTCCAATGATTCCTCTGTGTGGTCATATAACCAAGGAATATGATGTTATTTTACAGGAACAGTTGCCCACTGTGGTGCAAACACTGTTTCTTCATGATGTTCTAATATTCCAGGATGATAACTTCCCACACACGCTTCTAATCAAATTCTAGAGTGTTTTTTTGAACACCAGGTTGACATCAAACAACTTCCATGGCCTCCCCCAAGCACCTGATGTGAATATCATTGAACCTTCTATGAGGAGTTCTGGAGCGCAAAGTAGACTTCCACTTCCTTCATCCTTGAAAGAACTGAAGGCTATTCGTCTTGAAGAATAGTGTAATGTCCCACTACACACAGTTCAAGACTTGTATGACAGCATTTCAAGAAGCATTGTAACTGTTCTGAAGGGAAAGGTTGGCCCTACTCATTAGGTCCTTGATATTAATGTATTGTTTGGTGTTTCTGTCATTTTGTCCACCCCCTGTGCATCTTTATTGTTTCTAAGTTTCACATTATTGAATTGAATCAAGTAAAATACAAAGACCACTGAGTGAAAGCCAAAGCACAAAGTTTATTAGGAAAGAGCCTATGGGATCTGCATCATCACACGTACACAAACAATGAAAAACAGTCACAGCCGAGTATATCAACTGTCTAATCATTCTACTTACATCATTATTACTTGTGTTACCTGGAGGCCAGTAGACAGTCTATGCCACTGAAAGCCAGCCATACAGTGAGGGAAAAAAGTATTTGATCCCCTGCTGATTTTGTACGTTTGCCCACTGACAAAGAAATGATCAGTCTATAATTTTAATGGTAGATTTATTTGAACAGTGAGAGACAGAATAACAACAAAAAAATCCAGAAAAACACATGTAAAAAATGTTATGAATTGATTTGCATTTTAATAAGTGAAATAAGTATTTGTCAGTGGGAAAACGTACAAAATCAGCAGGGGATCAAATACTTTTTTTCCCTCACTGTATAACACAGGATATCCACTTTGCATGAATATAACAGTCCTAATAATCAGTACTAATACATAGATCACTTGGTCTCTAATTATACATTAGAATTTACATTTCATGATTTTTATGTATACAGTCTACAGCTCTGGAAATATTAAGAGACCACCGCACCTTTTTCTTAACTTTCCAAAAAAGTAGAAAGGTTTTGAGTGAGGAACAGAAGCGTTCAATTTGCAGTGGTCTCTTAATTTTAACCCTTCTGTTCCTCGCTCAAAACCTTCCTTTTCAACTTTTTTGGAAAGGAAAGAAAAAGGTTTTGTGGTCTCTTAATTTTTTCCGGAGTTGTATTTATGGGTGATGTCATAAGAAGTTCCTCACTTGGAAAGTTCAAAATGGGTTCTGTCATTGTGTTACATATGTTCTCCCTCAAACAAATTTCAGAAAATACAAAGTCTGTCTGAATTCTGTAGGGTTCTAAGGGAAGGATGCCTTTACTCAGCCCTTCAACTGTTTGTTGATGTCAGTTCTGGTAGAAAACAAGGGGATAATGGGGTCAGGGTTCACTAGACTCATTGACTGAGTGCTGCAGTTGAGAAAAAGCGGACGTTAAATGATTGTGGGAATGAGGGGACTGGTGTTGAGGGGACTCGGTAGAAAGGCTCCTTGAGGCCCTTCAGACTGGCGAGGACATGGCAGCGAAGTGCTACAAGGCACAGTGGTGTGAGTTGTTCTCTCTCCGTCTCACGTCAGATTTATGACGGTCTTTAACAGCTCTGTGTCTGTCTCCACTCTGTGCTTGACTTGTCCGAAATGTCATCAGAGGACTTTCCCGACTGGGCCAACAGAGCATAAAAAATAAAAGTTTTTAGAGTAACCTTCTCCCTAGTCCTTACCTCTCTGTAGCCTTCAGTCATTCTTATAATCTGGATAGGATGAGTACCAGTACTGTTGGTCAGAAGACAACACAGTCTCAGGTGACAGGTGCCTGGTGTTGTTACATTATTGGGACATCGACCACTACAAGTCATAGTACCAATATCACTCTGCTTCTTAGTCCTGTAACATTAGGTACAAGTGTATACAGTTGTGCTCAAAAGTTTGCATACCCTTGGAGAATTGGTAATATATGTACCATTTGTAAAGAAAACATGAGTAAACAGGCAAAATACGTCTTATTTCTTATGGGATTCATGTTCAGCTGTAGGTCATAACAGAATGGCACAATCATAAAACAAAACATGGCAACAAAGAAAAAAATGAACTGACCCCTGTTCAAAAGTCTACATACCCTTAGTTCTGGATACTGTGTATTGCCCCGTTTAGCATCAATGACAGTGTGGTAGTTGTCTATGAGGCCCTGAATTCTTGCAGGTGGTATAGCTGCCCATTCGTCTTGGCAAAATGCCTCCAGGTCATGCAAAGTCTTTGGTCGTCTTGCATGAACCGCATGTTTGAGATCTCCCCAGAGTGGCTCGATGATATTAAGGTCAGGAGACTGTGATGGCCACTCCGGAACCTTCACCTTTTTCTGCTGTAACCACTGGAGGGTCAACTTGGTCTTGTGCCTAGGGTCATTGTCGTGCTGGAAAGTCCAAGAGTGTCCCATGCTCAGCTTTCATGCAGAAGAATGCAAATTATCTGCCAGTATTTTCTGATAACATGCTTCATTCATTTTGCCATCAATTTTCACAAGATTCCCCGTGCCTTTAGAGCTCACACACCCCTAAAATATCAGTGAGCCACTACCATGCTTCACAGTGGGGATGGCATCCTGTTCACTATAGGCCTTGTTGACCCCTCTCCAAACATAGCGCTTATTGTTGTGACCATAAAGCTCTATTTTGGTCTCGTCACTCCAAATTACAGTGTGCCAGAAAGCTGTGAGGCGTGTCAAGGTGTTGTTGGGCGTATTGTATCCAGGCTTTTTTGTAGCGTTGGCGCAGTAAAGGCTTCTTTCTGGCAACTTCACCATGCAGCTAATTTTTGTTCAAGTATAATTGTATTGTGCTCCTTGAAACAACCACACCGTTTCTTTCCAGAGCAGCCTGTATTTCTCCTGAGGTTACGTGTGGGTTTTTCTTTGTATCCCGAACAATTCTTCTGGCAGTTTTGGCTGAAATCTTTCTTGGTCTGTTTGACCTTGGCCTGGCATCAGTTGATCCCCGAAATTTCCACTTATTAATAAGTGATTGAACATTACTGACTGGCATTTGCAAGGCTTTGGATATCTTTTTATATCCTTTTCCATCTTTATAAAGATCCATTACCATGTTACGCAGGTCTTTTGACAGTTCTTTTCTGCTCCCCAGGGCTCAGTATCTAGCCTGCTCAGTGCATCCATGTGAGAGCTAACAAACTCATTGATTATTTATACACAGACACTAAGTGCAATTTAAAAAGCCATAGGTGTGGGAAATTCACCTTTAATTGCCATTTTCACCTGTGTGTGTCAGCTTGTGTGTCTGTAAAATGGCCAAACATTCAAGGGTATGTAAACTTTGATCAGGGCCATTTGGGTGATTTCTGTTTTTTTATGATTTAAAAAGGAGCCAAACAACTATGTGATAATAAACGGCTTCATATGATCACTGTCCTTAAATAAAAGACAGATGTTTTGCATGATCAGTCATATTTTCAAAATCTATGCCAAAACATCACAATTTCTGTCAGGCTATGCAAACTTATGAGCACAACTGTATCTTTGTCACAGCAGCAGGGAAACCATGTCCGGACCAGTAAATGGCCTGCATGCTCAGTGAGCTCTCAAGAAAACATTTTCTGTTTGTATCAAAGTCTCCTTTAGTCTCAGGTTATGATACTATATACCAGTGGTATTCAAAGCTAGACACAGTCCATTTATCAATTCTAACCCTTTAATCAGGGACTTATTTAGACCTGGGATACCAGGTGGGCACAGTTAATGGTAAGGTAGGCTCCACCAGGCTCCAGACCGCATAGGGTAAGATTTGAATACCGTTCATATAGGAAGTTAAACCTAACTCCACAGGTGTAATATACTTTAAAGAATCAATGTCCATCTTTAATCGTGTAACAGATAAGTCATGCTTAGAAAACTGAAAACATGTTGTTTTTTTTTTACATAGTTTGCATGACAATATTGGGTATATACAGGTGCTGGTCATATAATTAGAATATCATCAAAAAGTTGATTTATTTCAGTAATTCCATTCAAAAAGTGAAACCTGTATAATGTATACATTCATTCCACACAGACTGATATATTTCACGTGTTTATTCCTTTTAATTTTGATGATTATAACTGACAACTAATGAAAACCCCAAATTCAGTATCTCAGAAAATTAGAATATTGTGAAAAGGTTCAATATTGAAGACACCTGGTGCCACACTTTAATCAGCTAATTAACTCAAAACACCTGCAAAGGCCTTTAAATGGTCTCTCAGTCTAGTTCTGTAGGCTACACAATCATGGGGAAGACTGCTGACTTCACAGCTGTCCAAAAGACGACCATTGACACCTTGCACAAGGAGGGCAAGACACAAAAGGTCATTGCTAAAGAGGCTGACTGTTCACAGAGCTCTGTGTCCAAGAACATTAATAGAGAGGCGAAGGGAAGGAAAAGATGTGGTAGAAAAAAGTGTACAAGCAATAGGGATAACCGCACCCTGGAGAGGATTGTGAAACAAAACCCATTCAAAAATGTGGGGGACATTCACAAAGAGTAGACTGCAGCTGGAGTCAGTGCTTCAAGAACCACCATGCACAGACGTATGCAAGACATGAGTTTCAGCTGTCGCATTCCTTGTGTCAAGCCACTCTTGAACAAAACACAGCGTCAGAAGTGTCTCGCCTGGTCTAAAGACAAAAAGGACTGGACTGCTGCTGAGTGGTCCAAAGTTATGTTCTCTGATGAAAGTACATTTTGCATTTCCTTTGGAAATCAAGGTCCCAGAGTCTGGAGGAAGAGAGAAGAGGCACAGAATTCACGTTGCTTGAAGTCCAGTGTAAAGTTTCCACAATCAGTGATGGTTTGGGGTGCCATGTCATCTGCTGGTGTTGGTCCACTGTGTTTTCTGAGGTCCAAGGTCAACGCAGCCGTCTACCAGGAAGTTTTAGAGCACTTCATGCTTTCTGCTGCTGACCAACTTTATGGAGATGCAGATTTCATTTTCCAACATGACTTGGCACCTGCACACAGTGCCAAAGCTACCAGTACCTGGTTTAAGGACCATGGTATCCCTGTTCTTAATTGGCCAGCAAACTCGCCTGACCTTAACCCTATAGAAAATCTATGGGGTATTGTGAAGAGGAAGATGCGATACGCCAGACCCAACAATGCAGAAGAGCTGAAGGCCACTATCATAGCAACCTGGGCTCTCATAACACCTGAGCAGTGCCACAGACTGATCGACTCCATGCCACGCCGCATTGCTGCAGTAATTCAGTCAAAAGGAGCCCTAACTAAGTATTGAGTGCTGTACATGCTCATACTTTTCATGTTCATACTTTTCAGTTGGCCAACATTTCTAAATATCCTTTTTTTGTATTGGTCTTAAGTAATATTCTAATTTTCGGGGAGATACTGAATTTGGGATTTTCATTAGTTGTCAGTTTTAATCATCACAATTAAATGAAATAAACATTTGAAATATATCAGTCTGTGTGTAATGAATGAATATAATATCCAAGTTTCACTTTTTGAATGGTATTACTGAAATAAATCAACTTTTTGATGATATTCTAATTATATGACCAGCACCTGTACACATGACATTCTTTAAGAGTAAGGCCACCTCCAGACCACTACCCATCAATACTCACATTAACTGTGCCAGCTCAAATTTTCCAAATTTTAAAGCAAATCTGCAATTCTAAACGTTTTCCCATGGTCATGAGAACAATGGCACTGCAAACATTGCTCCCATTCAACATATTAGAAGTAGCTATCCTGTTTACATGTCATTTCAAGAAAATGCTCTGACAATAGTCCATCAGCAAAATTATAAGTCATTTAGCATTTATGTTGTGAGTAGCGTACCCAGAGAGTAAGTCCAAAAGGCTGCTTATTAATAAAATAACCAGGTGTGAATGTTAGCTGCTAGACCTAACCAGGCATGTTCTCTGTATAGAAAACTTCTCAGACTATTATTCATGCCATTACTTTGACATTGAGAGCAAGATACGGTAGCATGGGATGTAATTCTGATTTATTAGCAAAGCAATGGTCGCCACCTGCAATCATTGTCTGATCTTTACAAAAATATGCTATGGTTTCTACTGAGCAAACTATTTCAACTAGCGTGGGGCGCTGTCCTCTCTAGTCGTGAGGCGCTGTCCTCTCTGGTCGTGGGGCGCTGTCCTCTCTGGTCATGGGGCGCTGTCCTCTCTGGTCGTGGGGCGCTGTCCACTCTGGTCGTGGGGCGCTGTCCACTCTGGTCATGATGCGCTGGCCTCTCTGGTCTTGGAACGTTGTGTTGAGTTGTTGTCTGCTGAGTTCACTGTAGTTAGACACACAGACTGGCTCAAACCATAAAAGGGAATATCAGACAATTAAATGCACTTCAATTTACATGTCTTAGACCCATTGCAAGCAATGTTCAGTTCTCATCTGATAGACATATTATTAAGCTCTTACTGGCAGAGTAGTGCTATAAAGGATCCAAGACACAGAGACATCCAGTCAAAAGGAAGCAAGCGAAACAGAAGGAGAGAAATAGAGACAGAGATGTGGACACGCATGCTGATAATGGCCTCCACATTCTTGCCAGTTGTCATGGCGACACTGCACTGCCTCCTCGGCCTTGCTGCGTGCTGTAGGGTGTGTGTGTGTGTGTGTGTGTGTGTGTGTGTGTGTGTGTGTGTGTGTGTGTGTGTCAGGGTGAGAGGAAGTGCTTGGCCACACGAGAGATGCTGTGTGTTTGCATTCGATGGTCTGCTGGTTGGAATGTTAAATTGAGAAACAGTGTTCTGGTCTTTGATGGCGGAGACAAATGTTGGTCTTAATAAAGAAGTCACATCTTTCACCATCCTCTCAAAGCTGATCCAGAGACAGAGAAGGAGTGTGAGGGGAAGGAAGTGAATGAAAGGCAGATGATCGCGAAGGAGCAGAGGAGGGAGGCAGATGTAGCTGTGGCTGAAAGTAAATCCTGGCTTTAAATCTCGTTGGCCTCCACCTCTCTTCCTGTCTTAGCCATGGATCAGTTAGTGAAGTCTATATGTATATTCTTTCTCACATTTACCTTTAGGAGAAGAATAGTGTGTGTGTGTGTGTGTTTATATACAAGAACATAAATCGTGTTTGGGACCTGGTTGATGGTTATCAAATGTTAGAAATGCTGACTATTCAATGTTCCCAGTGGAAATTCAGGAACTTATTAAAACATCATGGACACGTTAACACAGAAAACATATTGAAACTGAAAACATCAGGGAGTCATTACTCCACACACAAATAGTACCACAGGCGATGCACTTTCCCCATGTTTCTTCACAGAGCAACGTCCTAAGGAGTGGTTGTCCTTCTATAACTCCTGTCTGGATTGAAGGTAAATAGCTGAACATTGAAATGGTTAGATAAATGTCTTAGATATCTTTTTGGGTAGTGGATAATTTCAGTTTTTAACACTTCTACATTGTCAATGCAGAGTGCAGTAAACAGGTCTCCTGGTAAATATTTGTGCTGTGAGGTCAGAGTGACTTTGAACAGAAACAGGAGACTGGGGGTGCGGGTGGACAGGAAAACCACACATTTGTTTTCCCTTTCTCTCTTGGAATGTCTCGAAATGTGAGCGCTTGATTAAGGACATATTTTTCCTCATCTACTAGAGACATTGGCTCTGATATCGAGGTCGGTTAGTTTATTGAATTCCTTCTTAAGTAGCTTTCAGGGACTTTTGAGTTGTGGGTTGTTGTTTTTAATGTTTCTCCTTTTCTAGAGTGAAATAATCCAAATACAGCCTTAAAACCGAGCATCCATAATATCTGACTGCATGGCTACCCATCCTCATTGCTCCAGCCCAAAGGGACATTTCTTCACGATGGGTCAGGAAATGCATCCTTCCACTACCAGTTGTAGAATGTGACCACACACAGACTTTTCCGACTTACCCAGTGACTGATGGCTTGCACCAGAACCAGCTGACATGATAAAGTTATAAACTTGATAATCAGATTGGTTAGATTTCTTCAAGACAATCTAATTTGTCACACTAAAGACTTCTAGGATTGCAGATTCAGACTTAATATATGTAGCAATTGATATAGCAGCTGTGTTACAATCAGCGGAGTCATCATGCAACCCTATCCTAACCCCTAAGTTATTAATAAGATTGTGAAGAGACATAAAAGGCAGGATGCCGTTTTAAAGCCTTGACCTTGACTCCCAAATCAGCTGTACTTTTCTCTCAGCTAACTTGTGCTAATGGCTGCTACTAAGGTAATGCTTTACGGTTCTACTGTGCAACAAGTGTGTTTAACTTTTAATAAGACCTTTCATGAGAAATGCTGCAAAAGCTTGAAGTTAATCTGTTTATCTAAGGGTCCTGCTATATACTCTTTGCTTTTATAGTTGGGCTCCATATTCCATGCTAGGCTCAAGCCAAAGCCCCTTCAAGCCTAGTCTGTGTAACTTTTAAGAGGGGAACCCATTGTGAGGGTAGTACAGGATGTTTATTTACATCCAGTACTACTCTTACATTGCTTTTCTCCCATAGCCTTTAATTCCTTTGTACTCTTAAAGTAAAATATTACCTTTTTATCCAGTGGTTTGGTTGTTTTTAGTAGTCCATGGTAGACATTTTAAAAAAAAAACATATTTCAAAACTATATCGGAGTCTAGATATCTAGCTTTTAATGTCCTGACCAGTCCTGATGTTCCCAGTTGCCTGTGTGAATTCCTACAAGTCGTAAGAGTGGGTGTTACCGTAACCCGCACTGTGTTCACATTATAGGTCACATTAAAAGTGGCAAAGGTTCTGACATGATTTATCTTTGTCTCATTCTTTTACATCACAAAAACCTGGAATTTTCATAGGGGTGTGTAGACTTTTTATATCCACTGTACTTGCTGCTACTACTACATTAGCTAGATATCTAGCTACCTCTAATAGTAGCTTGTTACGTCGGGGTACTCGTAGGCTTAACTTTAACAGGTGACTTTCTGCTGAAGTTTATAGGATGATGTTGACTGATCAAAGAGTTCAATAATAGCTATATAAACTGAAATTACCTGGCAGCGCAAGAGCATGACTGGTCCACAAGGCTGTGCTGGTCGCATTTGAGTTTGTGTTTTTTCATTCTTTGATTGAGATCTGTATGATTGTTTCAGTTTTTGTGTCCCCTTCCTTGTTTATCTGAATATTGTGAATATATCCTTCCACTGCATATTGTAATGCCTTGATTGCATATTGCAATGCCTCGATCTGGAGGATATCGCAGAGGTATTAATCCAAAAAGAATCACTTACACAGACTGGTAATATACTGTACTACCTTTTACCTTCATGTTTGGCTGTTTACAGCAGTTGCGGCTTACAAAGAAGCGCAGCTTGATGGGCGTAGCAACAGTAACTTAGGTCAGTTATGACTCGTATATTCATTGTACATTAATTTTAAACATATGTCATAGGCTGCTACCAATATTAATTTGTTGAAGAATAAAATATGTTTTTGAAAACCCTGTGACGCCAATTGTATAATATTTGCTACATGAGTTCCTGAGACCTCTACGTTGTCAAGCAATCATCTGTGAAAACGTTCGCCGGTGGAAACGGCTTTTAAAATGGAAACTTGTGTATTAGCTGCACCCAGGTACTAACCGCTGTGGTTAAAAATGTTTACAAAATCCACATATAAGCTGCGGTTTATAAATGGGAAATTACGGTATAAGTAGGGATTACAGCCACTTTTACAGTGGTTCCCAATCTTTTTTCAGTTACTGTACGACCATCTACATTTTGCTCTGCTCTGAGTACCACTAAACTACCCCCTCATGCAATTTACCAGAAAATCTATGGTCTCATGAGTTCATGAGCCAGGTACCCTGTGGATAATTACCCCTAGGGCTCGTAGTACCCATGGTTGGGAACCACTGCACTAGTAGCTGGGGTTCTAAGCTTTCTCAATAACTCTGCACATGGTTTGAAATAGGTTAAGCACTCAATAAAGTAGTATGTCACATCAAAGCATCAATAGGTAAGCTGCAAGACCACTGACCAAAAGAAAACATGGCAGATAATGTTTGTAAAATACTTAGGCATTAGTAACCATACATTTCTATGTTCTGTTAATATTAAAAAGTCAAGGCACTGCATCATGTCTGAGTCACGGCACGGCAGTACTGCCGCACCCAGGGATTAAATTGGGATTTGGGAAGTGGGGAAGCCCTACTTTCTTCTTTCCAGTTGTATCTAAAATATTAAACTGCTGGCCAGTGGAAGTATGGGAGCTCAGCTCTCCCTAGGTCTCCTTTCGACCATATTTGCAGGAGCTCAGCTCCTGCTGGCTCCCGACCAATTTAACCCCTGGCTGCACCATTACGGGCAGGTGTACGAATCCTGGTCGCATCATTAATAATATACACCGGTGTCCAGCATAGGGTGAGGCAAATTGTCTGAGCAATTTCTTGCAGTCAAGGGTAGATGTTGAACAGGGCTGCCTTTAACTTTAGGGCTGCATATCGGCTTATAAGAGAGATTCTCCCGAGAATCAACGCTGGAGGACTGTCGCAAACCTTTTGACTGACCGATACAGATGAGTAACTAAAACGGACTTAAAGAAAGTAAGGTCGCACTGACAATGGCTCTGCATTTTGTAGTTTTTTGCTTACTATTGTTTTTGTTTTTATTTTTGTTCATGCTGCACTGTCGCTCATACAGTATGATTGACAAGTACTTTTGGATATTCGTTCATCATTGAACACAGACTTTTACACTACTCACCAGTGCGACTGCTGCAATTCTTCCGTAGGAATTCAGCTCAGCTATTATTACAGTGGTCTGTTTTCCCCCGCAGGTGGATAAAACGTGCACGCTGGAAGTCCTGTATAGATTAATGGCCTAGAGGACACCCACCCTGGTTACCAACCCCTCCCTTGCCCTGCATTTGGGAAGGCAGACCACACTTCAAATTGGATCCTCCCATCTTATAGACAATGCATAAAACAGGAAAAAACGGTTTCTCAGGCAGTTCAATGCTGGAATGAGGGATCCATTACTGCCCTACAGGACTGCTTTGAAACAACGGATTGGCAGGTGTTCTGTGATGCCGCCGATGGGAACATTGATGAATACACATTTGTCACATTGATGAATACACATTGATGAATACACATTTGCTGAGACATTTGTCTCAGCATATATCTCCAAATGCATTGACGATGTTGTCCCGAGGGTCAATGTCAGGACTTTCCCAAACCAAAAGCCCTGGGTAAATGGTAATGTCCGTGCTAAGCTCAGAGCACGGTCCTCCGCCTATAGCTCTCAGGACCTGGAGGCCTTGAGGAGATCCAGATATGACCTAAGGAAGGCTATCAGGGATGGAAAAAGAGAATACAGGGATAAGTTGGAGTTTAATGACCACAGCTCTTAACCC
>JACXGI010003896.1:17562-36817 GCA_016801175.1 Esox masquinongy
TTTTTTTTTTTTTTAAAGTGGACCCTCGGATGGGCCAGATGGCATTCCAGGCCACGTCCTCTGGGGGTTCCGCTGACCAACTAGCGGAGGTTTTCACCTTCATATTCAACCTCTCCCTGTCTCTGTCTACAGCCCCCTCCTGCGTCAAACAGACCACCATCATTCCTGTACCTGAAGAAACCTTCCATCAACTGCCTGAACGACTACCGCCCTGTAGCACTGACCTCCGACATCATGAAGTGCTTCGAGTGGCTGGTCAGAACTCACCTCTACTCCACCCTTCCTGACATCTTGGACCCCTTCCAATTCGCATACCGCCTCAATAGATCTACGGATGATGCCATCGCCCTGACGACACACACCGCCCTCTCCCACCTGGAAAAACATGTACGTGAGGATGCTGTTTGTGGACTACAGCTCTGCATTCAACACTATTGAGCCCACCAAGCTTGTTCCTAAGCTCAGGACCCTGGGACTTAACATCTTCCTCTGCAATTGGATCCTGGACTTCCTGACGGGCAGACCCTAGGTGGTGAGAATGGGCCACCTCACCTCCTCTGCACTGACCCTGAGCACTGGAGCAGGGCTGCGTACTCAGTGCCCTCTTGTATTCCCTGTTCACGCATGAATGCATGGCCAAACACAGCTCCAACATCATCCTCAAATTCACGGATGACACTACCATCCTGGGTCTCATCTCCAACAATGATGAGACGGTTACAGAGAGGAGGTAAGGAACTTGGCTACATAGTGCCAGGATAACAACCTCTCTCTCAACGTCTGTAAGACTAAAGAGATGATCGTGGACTTCAGGAAGTGACAGAGGTGGGGTCATGCCCTTATACACATTGATGGAGCTGAAGTGGAGAGAGTCTCTGAAGTCAAGTTTTTCTGTGTTTATCAAGGATGACCTCACTTGGTCCAGACAAGTGAACTCGGCAGTGAAAACTGCCCAAAAACGACTACTTCCCGAGGAGACTCAAGAAATTTAGCATGTTTGCAAATACTCTCACCAACTTTTACAGGTGCACCATTGAGGGCATCCTCTCAGGCTGCATTACTGCCTGGCACGGCAGCTGCTTCCAAAAAAGTTGAAAAGGAAAGTTTTGACTGAGGAACAGAAGTGTTCAGTTTGCAGTGGTCTCTTAATTTTAGCCCTTCTGTTCCTCACTCAAAACCTTCCTTTTTGAATTTTTTGGAAAGGAAAGAAAAAGGTGCAGTGGTCTCTTAATTTTTTCCAGAGCTATATACAGTTCCCCTGGAAACAGCCGGGTTAGAGAATTGTAACAATCTGACTGTTTTAATTCTATTGCATTTTTATATTTTTCTTTTCATTGTAAAGCACATTGAATTGCTTCTATGTATGAATTGTGCTATATAAATTGGCTTGCTTGCTTGCTAGTGTGCTATGCCTGTAACGAGGACGCGCGTGGAAGACGCGCGCTATCCCCCCCGACGTGGTATTCGGCGTGCGTCATCGCCAGCCTTCTAGTCACGCCGCTCCTCCTCCCACGGCACTGTCATGTCTTGTTATTGCACGCACCTGGTGTCCATTCCATCATTAGGTTGCCTATATTAGTTCCTGTGTTTCTGGGTGTCTTTGTGTGGTATTGTTCATTGTCTTTCATTGTACTGGAGAGTTGACACGTGTGTTTAGCGCTTGTGCGCTCGTTTTTCTAGCGTGCCTTTATTTTTGAAATATTACTAATACAAGTAACGTTTATCGCCTACCTGTGTTTGACTCAAGTTCTTCTCCACGCACTCCACTACACCTGCTACGTGACAATGCCACCATTCATAAGCTTATTGCACTCATATGTATCTATAATAGTCAATACATCTACCAATTACTGCTAGTTCACACTGTTATGTATATTACTGCCAATACTTGCCATATCTAAATGTTCAATAATACTACCCAGATTGCTGCTATATCAATAATACTACCCAGATTGCTGCGAGTTAACGGTACTCTTTTTGCCGGACCGCGTAAGCGGAGCCGGCCAAGAAGAGTGAATGTCTCTTAGTAGGGATAGGCGGATCAATACCAAAATATCGATACTTTCGATTATCACTTTTCTTTTTGAGAATCAATCTTCACATAGAAATATCAATACCAAGTGCTCTCTTTAATCAGTTATTATTATTATTTATTTTATCAATTCGATGTGTTTTCGGTGCTGAAAAAAAGCTGTTTATAGGAACTATAAGTCCTGTAATCTGCCAAAAGATGTACACCACATACAGTAGCTACTTCCCCTTATCATTTATAAAAAAAATTGTATGTCTTGAGATTTGCCTTGTGCTTACTTTATTATGATCATATTAGCTGTACGGACCTAATTTGACTGCTGGCTCAATCTCGTTGCAATATATTGTTTTATGTAAACTTAGACGTTCGTTATTTCTATTGATAGTTAATGGGAGAAAACAAATTATATTATTCCAAATTACATTAATGTGTTGTCAAATTAAAAAAGAGTATGTGCTCTTTAAAACAAAGTTAACTTGTAATTGTAATTTGTTTTTGTTTTTTATGCTATGTCTGTTTGTTTGAAATGTAGGGGTTTCCACGATTCTGTCGTCTTTTCACTTGACGAAAAAGTCAGTTATCTACACCTTTATTGATAGGTATTGTATCAATGTCATTCACAAATGAAAGAAAAATGAACATTGTTTTGCCATTAAATGAAATAGCTTTGACAGTGTAAAGGTCATCTTCAGTCTTGCTAGCAATTGCTCAATTCTTTTGACTATTGCAATTAGCAGAGGTGTCAAGTAACGAAGTACAAATACTTCGTTACCTTACTTAAGTAGAAATTTTGGGTATCTACACTTTACTGAAGTAATTATTTTACAGCAGACTTTTTACTTCTACTCCTTACATTTTCACGCAATTATCTGTACTTTCTACACCTTACATTTTAAAAATAGCCTCGTTACTTCTATTTCAGTTTGGATTGTTTTCATTCCGGCTTGTCATCGTTCAAAAAAACACACACACAAAAAAAAATATATCCAGATAAATCGTGCCATCCGGATAGAGAGTGAATTTTATTGTGGTTGGATGAGAAATATAAACATATACCATTCCGACCCCCTATTGGTTAGTACGCGATCCATCGCACCTGCACATGACACAAATCACAAATCTCGTCACACTCCAGAAAGGAAATAGCAGACGTATGTAGCCTAGTACGAAGATGTCCGTGGCAGAGACTCGAGAGAACTCGAGCGAACTGTCCCAAACAAGCACCAGCGAGGAGGTTGGTAGCCAGGAAGACCAGCCAACCCTTCTACATCCCTGGCCGTACCTGGAAGAGTTTTTCGAAATGGTTGGATGCAAAAACAACTCCTTTCGAATGCGCTGCAAGCTCTGCGCACCCAAGTACCACGAGCTAATGGCTTTCAAAAACTCGCCGTCTAATTTGAAAAAGCATATTGAGGTAAGCTGAAAGTCTGTTATTATCAGTCGATTAGTGTGCGCGCCTGTGTGGGGCAGTCCCTATGGGTCCTTGTAAAGAGGTAATAGGCCCAACTACCAACTGTCAGCCAAATGCAGTTTAAAATGAATTTAGTCGGACTATCTCATCAATAATGCTACTTTTCAGTCATGCCAGCAGCTGCTAAAACAGCTTTAAGTGGCAACATTCTGGTCTGCTCAACATAATTCCATAGACCAGTGAAACTGCTCCCTAACTTGTAGTCTGACCTTCATTCATGATACAGCAGAATTTAATACAGTGGAAGTCCTAGATAGTCTGAGCTTGTGGTTTGAGAGAAATAATATGAATCTCAATCTGTGCCTGTGCTTTCATTTTCTCCATAGAAGAAACACCCCACTCGTCTAGAGAGGTACACACAACTTTCTTCAGCAGCCCTCAAAAGGAAATCATCCACTGAAGGTTCTTTGACCCCACCTTTCAAACAAACCAAGCTGTGGGAAACTCGAAGAGTGTCCCAGGCAAGTGTGGATGAAGTAGTCCTCCAATTTGTTGTCCAAGGCTTGCACCCACCACACATTGTTCAGCAACAGGGCTTCATTGATCTTGTGCAACATCTTCAGCTAAATACAAATGTCATGACGCGCAATACTATTGTTAACAAAGTCACAACGGCCTCTGTTGAAATGAGACGAAAACTGAAAGCTGTCCTTAGTGAAATTGAGTTCATAGCTACAACAACAGACTGCTGGACGGCACACCGTCGCGGTTTCATTGGTGTCACTGCGCACTGGTTTAACCCCCAGACCATGCAGAGATCCTGTGCTGCCCTGGCATGCAAGCAACTTAAAGGGTCACATACCTTTTCTGCCCTGGCTGGTGCCCTAAATGATATTCACACAGAATTCAATATCAGAGAGAAGATTGTTCGCACTACAACTGACAACGGATCAAACTTCCTGAAAGCCTTCAGAGTTTATGGGCAGACTGACGAGAACAACAATCCTGAACCTGTAGGAGAGGGTAATGGAGAAGAGGATGATGGTGGCCAAAATGCTGATTACGATGAAGAAGAGGAAAGCGTTGAGGGTGTTGAATTTGTTGATGCCGGAGCCCTGTTGGAAGAAGATGACTACTTGGAATACCAGCTACCCAAGCACCATCGCTGTGCCTGCCACCTCCTCAATTTAGTGTCCACAGTTGATGCTTCAAAAGCAGAGGTCAACCCATTGTACAAGCGTGTGTCAAGGTCCACATTTGCCAAATGCTCTAGCTTGTGGAACAATAGTTCAAGATCAACCACCGCATCTGAAGTAATTGAAGACCACTGCCAACTCCAACTCGTAAGGCCCGTTGCTACAAGGTGGAATTAACTCTTCTCAGCCGTAGAAAGAATAGTGAGAATAACAAGAGAACAAGGCGACGGAGCCCTTGCAGCTGTCTGCAGTGAACTAGATACACCTAAGTAAGTGCTTGTTTTTCTGCCTTTCAGTTATTGAAGTGATTAACAATAGATTAAGTCACAGTTTTATACTTTGAATACTGTAGAACACATATATGCACTATGCCAATATGCAGTCCCCACATTTACTATGGATGTGATTTGTAGCAACACAACTACATTTTACAACACTCTACAAGTCCCAGATGACAATATTTTTCCTTTTTAACTATCAGTTCCTCCAGTTGAAGGTGCTACATCAAGTAGGCTAAATGTTCCATGTGTGTGTTTTTCTTTTTTTCTTTGTACAGGTTTACTCCAGTGGAACTTGGATTTCTTGCAGAATATGCGATGACAATGAGCCCAGTTGCAAAGGCACTTGATGTTCTTCAGGGAGAAACTAGTGTGCAGAGGGGTTGGTTGGTTCCCACCATAACTCTACTAAGGACCAAGCTCCAGCACCTTCATGTCACCTCCAAGTTCTGTGAGCCTTTGATTGCTGCACTGCTTTCAGGCCTTGAAAAATGATTCGGAGAGATGCTTGCAGATCCAGAGCTGATATCCACAACCACTCTAGTTCCCAAATTTAAGACCTGCTGGACAAGTGACGAAAATATCCTCAAACTTGGTGTCTCACTCAGCAGCCTGTGAAAGACTGTTTAGTGTTGCAGGGCTGATCTTCAGGCCAAGAAGAGCATGCATTGGCTCAAAGAACTTTGAGAACCAGCTGCTTTTGCGGCTAAACAAAGCCTATTGGTAACTCCTTGTTGCATGTTCTGTGCTTTGATGATGTACTGAACTGATGTAGATACTGATGTAGATTATACAGTTGTTGTACATACAACAGGATTGAGTCAAAAGTGTTTGTTACATCTTCTATTTAAATTTGACATTGTTGCCATTAGCTATAGATTTGACTGTAGTACATACCAGGAAGGTATCAATCAGGAAGGTATCAAGCAGGATTACGAGTTATTTTTTGATTATTCACTTGGATTAATCATTCATTTTGACAGCACTAATGTATACTGTATATAGACAACCATACAAGGGTAACTGTTACTAAGCCTGCCTTGGGTACACCAATTTTCTTGTCCAGTTTTGTTATCTTACATCCGTTGCCCTCACAGATTCCTGCAGCCAAGCTTGGATGTACTTTTACATTCAAATAAAGGCTTTTGATAACATGCTTCTGAAGTTTGACTTTTTGCACCATTACAATACTTATAGGCAACTATCATCATAACTTCCGCTCCATGAAACACATGTTAATGCTCAGTAGTACACATATATGGCTCTTCAATGTATTTGCATTGTACTAAAATGCGTTCATTTTCAATGGGCATAAATGCGGCTCAAACAGGTGCACCCCAAATTTTTCAACATTAACATTTTAATATGACATCAAGTTTTTATTAAAAAAAATGTTAAAAAAAGTTTTTTTTGTGGTGGTAGGGTAGTGCACTATTGGCCCCTGTGGCGCGGCCTAAGCTTTTGTCCTTAATGGCATTTTTTCCCCCCCTTACATTACTTTTACTTTTATAGTTTAAGTAGTTTTGAAACCAGTGCTTTTACACTTATACTTCAGTAAAAAGCTTGAGTTGATACTTCAACTTCTACAGAAGTCTTTTTAAAACCTAGTATCTATACTTCTACCTGAGTAATGAATGTGAATACTTTTGACACCTCTGGCAATTAGTAAGTTATTAGATACTAGTAAGCCTACTACTGGCTAATAAGCTGTTAAAACAGTAGTTGTCGGGTGCCAAGTCACAAAAATTTCACTGGGCAGGATGACGCTGTGTTGTTCGGTACATTTGAAAAATAAACCTTGAAACATGACTCCCAATTAATCAGGATTTTTTTTACCTAGCCCTATTCAACTCCTTGTCGTACAGATGACACATCTAATTTTCAGTCTCATACTGTTTTGAAAAACATCAAGATACAATACACTACGTCAACCCGCAATGAATCTACTCTAACGCATAATGGTGCTAGGACACTGCATGCTTGGTTTTAAAAAAAACTGTTTTGCTATTGTAACTTGGCTGTTGTAGGAGAAGACGCATTTCGGAATCAAATAGTTTAAATTAGAACACGATTTGTGAATTCTGATAATGATATCTGAAAATGTATTCAGCACTGTTTACTTAAAATGGCACGGAAGACGTATATTACTATAATTTTATTTCAAATGTTTTTATATCAAAGAAATTTTACATTTTATTCATCCATGCAGTAGCCATAGTTATATATAGAAAATGTGTTAGTCCGACCACATCATTGTGTTGCTGAATGGTTAAAGACTTCAAACTCACCTCGGGAACTCAAAGCAAGTGCTTCTACATTTTTAAATGCAACCCTATATAGTCAGTGACTGATTTAGACCTGAGACACCAGGTGAGACCATTTAATGAGGTAGAACATAAAACGAGTAGGCTGTGGACCTCATAGGGTGAGAGTTAAGTAACCCAGTGTTAGAGCATTTGTCTCTCAACCCAGATATTGCATGTTTGCAATCAAGTTCTTGTAATAAGTTCTGTGTGCCTATTCATTCAAAACAGTATACAGCAAAAAAACGCATTTCCCACCTTCCATTACTCAACAAATTGGGAAGTACAGACGGGTGACAAATGAAAGGAAAAACGTGAATACATTTTCCTCGTTATTTCTATAGTCACCCCTAATCCCTGGGCCACCACCTTTCTAATCTTGTGTTCCCACCATGGACAACCCATGTGGAATACCTGCTCTCTGGCAGTGGTTGGAACAGTTTAATCTGCTCTCATTTGCTGATCTCTGCTTATGCTGTCCTCCCGGTTGTTGACTTGCAGAAACATGGATTCCCCAAGAAAATACTGCAACTCGAGCTGCTTTCTCTTTATCTGTGTTCTCCCATAGTCCAAGAACATCTGGTCGCCGCGATGGTGACACAGGGGCTACTTGTTTCTTCAAACTGGAGATAATCCCTCTTCCCTTCTGTTCACCTACCCATTTCCTCTTTTGAATTCCATGCTGTTAGTTTGACCTTTCCATTCAAGCTTAACGTTGTTGTCATCTATCGTCTGCCAGGCGCTCTAAGGGACTTCCTCAACGAGCTTGACATGATTATTAGTTCATTCCCAGATGATGGCTGAGCATTCATAATTTTGGGTGACTTCAACCTTCCAACATCTGCCTTTGAGTTGTTTCTTTCCCATTTTTTTTCCACTCCATTTCACTTCTGTCCTCACCCTTGTCAGCACCTACTCAAGAAGCAGGCAATGCACTCAATCTAATCTTTACTAGATGCTGTCTGCCAACTAATCTCATCACTGCAATGCTCCAATTGTCTGACCACATCATTGTCTCGTTCACTCTCCTTCTTCGGTACTTTCATCCCCCTCCAATATCTTACACTGCCGCAACACTCATTCACTTTCCCCAACTCCTCTCTTCTCCTCAATCCTATCATCTCTCCCATCACCTAAATCCTTCTCCCTTCTCCAGTCTGCCTCTTCCACTCTCCTCTCTGCTCTTTCCAAGTCCTGTGATTCTCACTGTCCCTTTTCCTCCCGGCCGGCACGGCCATCCCCTCCTGCTCCATGGTTAAGGGACTTAATAATGGAGTTTTAACAAAACTTCAGAATTACCTTGCATCCTTCCAATCTCCACTTGTGACCTTATCTTCCTCCCTATCTGCTGCTAAAGCCACCTTCTATCACTTGAAATTCCAGGCTTCTTCCTCTAACCCCAGGAAACTCTTTTCCACCTTCTCCTCACTCCTTTACCCTCCACCTCCTCCCCTGCCATCTCTCTCTGCAGAGCTTTTTCCATCCACTTTCAAAAGAAGGTCGACCATATCCATACCTCATTCACTCTGCGTTGTGGGGCCACTGGTTGTTCACACATCAAAGTAGGCCATGCATTAACTGTTTTTTCCTTGCTCTTTCCAGATGATATCCTGCATCTAGTAATGGCTGGCAAGCCAAAATCATGCCATCTTGACACCATTCTCTCTTCTCTTCTCCAGACCACTTCAGGAGACCTTCTCCCATTCCTCACCTCCCTCATCAACTATTTGCTAAGCACTGGCTGTGTCCCAGCAGACTTCTAGATGGCCAGAGTAGCTCCCCTTTTAAAGGAAACAATATTTGATCCCTGTGATGTCTAAAAACTATGGCTGGTATCTCTCCTGTCTTTCCTGTATAAGACGCTTGACGCACACTGTCTCCACCCAACTCTCTTCTTACCTCTCTCAGAACTTTCTCCTCGACCTTAACCAGTCAGGATACAAAACGGGACACTCCACCGAAACTGCTCTTTTCTGTGTAACATAAGCTCTTTGAACTGCCCAAGCTAACTCTGATGTATTGTCATCCTCCTTGATCTATCTGCTGCCTTTAACACTGTGAACTAAAGCATCATACTTTCCACCCTCTCTGATTTGGGCATCTCAGGCTCTGTTCACTCTTGGATTGCTTTCCTACCTGGCAGACTGCTCCTACCAGGTGACTTGGAGAGGATCGGTGTCAGCCATGCAGCCTCTTTCTACTGGTGTTCCCCATGGCTCGGTTCTTGGCACTCTCCTCTTTTCTCTATACAGTCTCTTTGCTCTATCACATGGTCTTTGCTATCACTGCTATGCAGATGAAACTTAGCTTTTTTTTCTCCTTCCCCCCTTCCAACACACACGACACCACGCATCTCTGCATGCCTGGCCGGCATCTCTGCTTGGATGTTGGCCCACCACCTCAAGCTTAACCTTGATAAGAGTTCTTTGCACTTCCTCCCAGAGTGCAAAGAACCTTGGCGTGATTCTCGAAGACATTGTCGTTCTCTACTAACTTCAAAGCAGTGACCGCAGGATCATGCTCTACCTCATTCATAGACTACTGCCTTACCTCACTCAGGAAGCAGCACAGGTTGTCTAGGCATTTGTTATCTCATGTCTGGATTACTGCAACTCCTGTTGGGGCTCCTGGAGTGTGCAACCTAACCCCTTCAACTAATTCAGAATGCAGCAGGCTGCCTGGTGTTCAACTTTTCCAAGTTCTCCCATGTTCTCCCTCTTCTTCTCTTCCAGTTGAAGATATAGTTCTTGCTTACAGAGCAACAAGAGGTGCTACCCGGGCTCGTCTTTCAGCCACCTCTGTGCTCTTGGCTGTCCCACCCCTTCTGGACAGTTCCCGATCCACGCAGTCAAAACTCTTCTCTGTCCTGGCATCTCAACGGTGGAACCAGCTTCCCTTGGAGGCTAGGATAGCAGAGTCTCCACGTATCTTCCAAAAACATCTGAAAACTCACCTTTTCAGATGCAAATGCTTCTATACAGGTATACTGCATCATACAATTAAGCAGTTACCATCCTGTCATGCTCTGTGGCATGTATAAAAATGCTCAGCAGGTCCAGTTGACCTTGGTTTTGGATCAAGATGGCAAGAGGAAAGGATCTAAGTGACATCGAAATACGTGTTATACAGTGCTGTCCACCCCCCTCAACAAAACACCAAACGAGGCAATATCTTTTGGAGGAACAGTGTTCCCTCCCTTCAGTAGAGTTCCAGAGATTTGTTGAATCTTTGCCAAGGTGCATTAATGTTGTTCTGGTGGCTCGTGGTGGTGCAACACCTCACCAACACTTTTTTAATTTGTTGTCCATCTGTATTTTGAAGTTAATTATATTATGAATCAAGGATACCTAGTTTTCACCAGTTTGTATTTCATTTCACTAAAATTATTTTTTTGAATTGTCAAGGATATAATGTTTTTCGTTTTGCTAATAATTATCTAGTGTAATACATTTGAATTACATAAGAAGCTGAATCATTGTCATGTTCTGTAAAATTATGAGCAAAAATGAATAGACAGCTGATGGGCTATGTTTGATGTTTTGTTTCACTCTTAATGAACAACAGTTATTTTATGAATTAGATTTGATTACTAGGACTAGATGTAAACCAGAAAAGGAACCAGGCAAGCCTAGTTCAGTCGGTAAATGTTGTTGCCCTCACTGAATTTGAACCTGGGTGTCCCACATGAGAGGCTGCATCTTTAACCACTACGCCACAGTATATGTTCTCCCAGTCACTAGTACTATTAAGTATTGTGTTAAACTGACTAACAGTTCTTCTTACGTTTACCTCCACCACAAATAGCATCTATGAACTGAATGGCTTTTGCCACTGGCTGTTTTAACAGCTTAGTAGCCATTAATAGGCTTACTAGTATCTAATAACTTACTAATTGGAATAGTCATACGAATTGAGCAATTGCTAGTGAGGCTGAAGATGAAATTTTCCCTGCCAAAGCTATTTCATTTCATGGCACAAAAACATTTGTTTTTCTTTCATTCGTGAATGACATTGATACAATAACTGTCAATATAGGTGACGATAACTGACTTTATTATCAAGTGAAAAAACGAGAGAATCGTGGAAACCCCTACTCTTTTACTGGCCAAGGGGTTTTGATAAAGCCTATATTACCCCCAAAAGCATGCACAGAGGCGTACTTCGAAAATTCACCAGAAATAGTCGCAGTACTGTATAATTGTAAACAGTTTTAGTTTAGGCTTACTATAACGTAGCTACTGCATGTTGAAGCCAGATAGGTTTTTGTCTATCCTGACCCAAAAAGCATGAACGGATGCGTACTTCAAAAATCCGCCAGAAATAGTTGCAATACTGTATAACCGTAAACAGTTTTAGTTTAGGCTTATTATAACGTAGCTACTGAATGTTGTAGCCAGCTAGGTTTTTGTCTATCCAGACCTAAAAAGCATGCACGGATGCGTACTTCGAAAATCCACCAGAAACAGTCGCAATATAATGGTGAACCGTTTTATTTTAGGCTTTCTGTAACGTAGATACTGAAGGTTATAGCCAGCAAAGTTTTTGTCAATCCGGAACAAATCCTAATGCATAATTTGTTTTGACTGTGAGAAGATTTGAACACAGGACCTAGAGTTTGCAGGTCTGCTTCTCTACTACGCTATTTAACAATGGTCAGTCAGTCAGTCACTCACTCACTCCCTCACTCACTCAGTAAGAGACATTCGCTCTTCTTGGCTGGCTCCACTTACGTGGTCCTGCAAAAAAGTTTTGTCGACATGCTTCTGACATTTTCTTACTCTTTGTTAAATTCAATCAAATTCAAAGAGGGTGATTAATGCCTTGGTGCAGCGATTAGCCCTGCCTGGGTACCAGTGCAAAGTGGCGTGTGATTTTGGCGGATTAGGTAGGAATTGTGTAGGATTTAGAAATACATGTCTTTTGCATGTGGAAGTAATAGTAATGATAGTCTCCTCTGCCTGTTGGATTTCCTGTCGGAGGTGGAGTTCTTGTCAGAGCTGTTCCTCTCACAGTAGGTCCAGACCTCACAGGTGTGCCTGGCATGAATTAGGGCTCCAACATGACCAGATTCTCCACCACAGTAGCCCAACTCTCCGCCACCACAGCCCAACCAGGGCCCCCCAGCTCCACCTTAGCCCATACCAGACCAGGTGCCTCGGCTCCTCCTCAGCTCTTTCCAGGATTCCTCCACAAACCATATTAAGGCCCCTCCTCCACAACCCATACCAGGGTCCCTCCACAGCCTATACAGGGGCCCCTCGGTCCATACACAACCAATACCAGGGCCTCCTGCTACCGGTGTGTGTTAATTTCTTGATGAAGCATGTAATTATTTTGTAAGAAAGAGCTTTGCCATCATCATGTTGACACATGCACTTTAGACGGCAGTGTTATTAACAAAAGCTTGTCAAAATAGCTTAGCGAGCTATTGCATTTTAGTTAGCCTCCCACTGCATTGTGTTTGGTCATAAAAAAAGTGTACAGCAGTTTAACCAGTTGGAAATTTCATATCAATGTGTAGAAGGTGTTATGTTTTACAGAAGGTATTCCTGTCAATTATGTTTTATTTGTAGATGACATGGGGGGAAAAAAGATTATGGCATTAACTAAGCTGTGTATCCAAGTACAGTGTTTGCTTTATTTACAGTACCTAGGTCCTGTGTTCCCTCTCTCTTTACGTACTCACTGTATGTGTGTGTTTCAGACCGAGCTCCTAATGGCAGTGAGACGGAGGACATTATTCTCCCTCAGGGATATGGGACTCTGACAGATGGTGCATCTCTGGATCTGGACTAATGTACTAGCACTTGCTCATGCTTCTCAACACAGTTTTAATGTCTTTTTTTAAATTTTATATTCAGCTGGATATGGATTATGGATATGGCCGTCAAATACACAGCATTTTTGAATAGTGATTTAGGCTAGGCATTCAATCTTAATTGTAGGGTCACTGCAATACCATGATTTGCGTTGGCCCCTAGGTGAAAACATGAACGTAAAAGTCAAGGTGACCTAAAAAAGTATTTTGCCCCTCAACCTTACAAATATTTTCACATGACCCTCCCCCTGTACTGGAATAAAATTGCACTACCTACCCCCTTATAAAATTAATTCACAATAACGATTATGAGTGCAAACAACAGTAACTGTTTCATAACTGCGTTTATAAATGTTGATGTCAGCTTTTCCACTTCAGTGTGATTATGTGGTCAATGAGCTACAGGCCAGAAGGTTGAGGGTTTGCCAATCGCCGTGGCTGAGCTCACTTTCCCATCTGTCTCATTACACTGCAATTAGAGCCTGCTACAGACAATGATAAGCTAGAGGGAAATCTGATTTTCAAAATGTTTATGCTACAGTATATTCATAATTTCCAAGAAGTGAAACACATTCTCAGATTTCTGTGCCAATGCACCAGTAAGTAGCACATAACCGCATACAGATGCAACACTTCAACATCCATCAACACCCAAACAGATAATGAGTCATCTCAAATTATAATACATATTTACATTTTTTGTAATAACCTGTCATGTTTGTCAAATTTGTTGCTGGATAGTTGACATTAACATCTAAAAGCCTGTCGACATGATGCACAGCGTGGTCAGATCGAATGGATTACAATCTAAGGCAGTCTGCATTTTGAAACAATTCAACAATTAAAGTAATTCTTAAAAACATGAACATTTTAACTAGTTTGATGATGCATGCCTACTTTGTTTCATTGTAGCTTAGCCAAAGTCTTCCCATAGACATTAGGTTATTATATATAATAAACCATTCATCATAGACCATTAAGATGCATCATTTTCTGTCATTTAAAAATGAATTGCAGACTCGATAGAATAAAAAACGGAATGTTTCTTGTTTGGCCAAGCAGTTTTGCTTCCTTCCACACTTTTCTCTCAACCAGGAAATATTTGCTGATATCCATATGCTTGGAGAAGAACGCAATCACCAGCCTAGATTAAAATTAAGACAGATTAATTTTGCAGAGGCCACCAGCATAATTCTCAAGAGTACGACAAGAATGCAAGAATTCAAAGAAGAAAAGGTAGTGTTGTGTAGGAAGATTAAGAAATGTCAGGGTGAGGAAGTGGAGTCGGAGGCAGAGTCCCTGCTGTTGCTCAAGGGGCAGAGGTGTGCCCCTAACGCTGGTCCCAATCCAAGACCACCCCAGTAAGTTGCCAGACCGTGACCTGGGCGAATCACAGGCACTAGCAAGACTCACAGACTCTGCCATTATGCTTCAACCAGACTTTGCACTCTTGGCCGCAATGACCCAGCTGTACTATGAGGCAATGAATGTACTGATATGTTATGCGGGATCCATTTTTTGTACATATTTAACAAATATTTTGGAACATACATTAAAACCACCCGCATGTGCTGTGTTTTCCTACCCGTTGGGATAAGCAACAACTCTCCCAAAGCAACAACACCTACTCGTGATCTTTATGGCTTTTGGTAAGACCTGCGATAGACAGACTACAATGGAATAGATGAGTTCCACTAATTAAACTGCACTTCCCTGTGGATTCTTTTCAGTGAAAGGACCCTCCCCTCCAGACCCCTCTATAGCACTGAGAGTGTAATGTTCTCTCTGAAGTAGACCTGCCTGAAACCGTGTCCTTTATGAGCCCTCAAGAAGGTAAATCCGTCTCTTCTCCAGAGTAGACTGATAGAAATGCTCCAGGCTTTCTCACACTGCGGGAAGGGGGTGTGACAAAAGAGGACACAACAAGGTTGGATGTTTGCTGCGTTAAAATGCATCTCATTTCTTAGTTGACTGAACCAGGAGGAAGGTCACAGGCCATCAAGCCAGGCTCATTACCACGGTGAGACGGAGGTGGGAAACACGTGAAATGCTTACTCTCTGTTCTGTACTCCTTCTCCACGCTCCTCTGAAGCACTGAGGGACTGCTAAGTGTCCTCTTTACTCTTCCGCCAATTGTTTTCTATCTCTCAATTCTCAATCTCTCGCTTTTGATGTTCCCAGCCTCGTTCAATTTCTCTTAAATTTTATGTCTTTCTACCACTATTACTTCTCAGTCTTATGCTCTTTCTCTCTCCCTCTCATGTATAACTCTTTGATCAGATCTCGTGCTCCCATTGGATATCAAGAAGTAGAGATTTATCTAGGCCACGCTGGAGACATCAGAGCATTAGTAAGGTGTTTCCACTTTTTATTCTACAGAACTTGACAAGTTTTTGCTTCGCAACTAGCACACTATGCAAAAACCTTCTATTGGGAACGGTAACAAGAGATTATTATACAAAGTGATATCTCTTAACGCTTCTATGCAATACTTTTGATTGGCTTAAATAGAAATCAATAGAAATATGATGAAATATGGCTTTTCTGTCTCTTTTAAAAGCAGCGTGGTCAACACAGCAATTAGTGAATTTAGTTGTGAACACTTTCCCATATGCCATCAACCAACCAATTTTTTTCTCTCAGGTTCTATTGGTTTAAACATTCATTGTTTAGCAAAGGCACAATTGTAGTCATATTTGCAACCCATATAAGTTGTTCTAGCGGTTTATTCATTCATTTGGAATGGATATTCTACCCCATGAAGCAGCTCCCATATGCAGTGTGTTTGGAGAAAGGGATTTTTCAACCCGATGCACTTTTGAACATTTGCACAAAGTTGCTGTGTCTGCATTGCATGCTTATAATGTAAAGAAATGATTGGTAAAATATTATTTATTGCAAACACTGCAAGTGATTACTTGCAGATAGTTGTGGCATAATTATTGGCACCCTTGCATTTTATTCATATAATTCATCATTTCTTCTAGAGAAAGGTTTGAAATTCTGGTCTTTGTATCAGCATTAGTATTTTTTTGGTTTGCTGTTAAACACCAAAAAATCTGAATAATTTACAAAATCTTGTATTTGTTTTTTGTCTATTGTATTTTTATATTCTTATTTTTCTTTGTAAAGTGCATTGAATAGCATCTATGTATGAATTATGGTATATAAATAAATTTGCTTGCTTAGCTTATTCCAAAAAATAAATCCTAAAATGGTCTGGACAAAAATATTATATCTAACTACTGTAAGATATCATTATCTTTATCTTTAAATATTTAGATTTAAAGCTGGGAATTCTCTTTTTGGGGGGAATTGACTCACCTCTGGTGAGTTGCATCTACCTGGAGTATGAAAATCATTCATCCAGTTTGAATACAACAACAGGATCATTCTCTTGTTTTGTGCAACTGACTGTACTGCAGTGAGCACAGAGAAATGAAAGAAAACCAGAATGTTGTCTGATGAGGTAAAACACAAGATTGTAGCCAAGCATGGAAAACTCAAGGCTATGAGTCCAGCTCCGGAGACCATGATGTTCCTGTTTTTACTGTGCGTAATGATATCCAGTAGTTTAAGGCCCATATCACTAGCCAACCTCCTTGGGCTTGGCCTCAAGAGAAAACATGATGGAAGATTGCAGCGAAGGACTGTTTGAATGGCAGAGAATTCACCTTGATCAGCTGCCGCACAGATTCAAGCTGACCTTCAGACACAAGTTATGACAGTTTCAACCCCATCCATCACCAACATTGAAAGGCACATTGGAGTTTCATTTTCTCAAACATGGCTGGGAGGCAGATCTGTTCTGAAGGTAGAAATGGGTGTGATTGGTTGACTGAATGGAGACATGCATTTGAGACAATTGAATGGTAGACATTTGACCACAGTTACTACTTGTCCATACCCAAAGTTTAACTTAATCCTAATGCTTACCCAACCTGTTTTAGAAATATACTTAAATTGAGTGATTTCTGAGTTGGAATGTTAGTTCTGCCCTCTACATTTAGTCAACCAATCACATGACTTTCTGCCTCCTGTGCAGATCAGCCTCCAGAACATATTTGAGTGTAAAATGCACATTCAAATAGATTACGTCACCTGTACAAATTATTAGATCAACTGCTGTTTTATTTATTTTTATGGTGGTGGATTTGTTGTTGCCTAACCTCACCATCTATCGGTGGCTCGTCAGAGAGTGTTCAGTCCCTGGGTCTTGAGCTTAGTGATAAGACTAGTATGGTGTTCAATTCTGAGCTGTAGTTCATGAATAGCATTTTTGACAAAGGGACTATGATTGGAATAGCTAACCATAATTCCCCACAAATATAGTAAAAAAAGGAAAATTATATAATACCGATGACATGGAATATTTATTAAACATACCACAGAACTGACTGAATTGTCTTTGTATTAGTAGATAGGTTTTATACATATTAAAAAATAGATAAACACTTTTATGTCTAATAATATGGATCTTGAGTAGAATATAATTACTTGCAAGCATTCTGGGAGCTTCACATTTACATGATTTTACTTGATGTGTGTGTGTGTTTTATACATGGGCAGCTCTGCTGTGCAAGAACCTTCAAAAAGATTATTGAACAGAGAGAATAACCATCTTGAAATAAAACAATGTGTCAGAATTTAGGGGAAGGGTGAGGTGGTGGGTGTGCTGCATAGCAGCGTCGACACCTCTTATTACTCTATAATCTGTTCCGGGGGGATGGGGGTGGTGGCCAAGAGCAAATCCCATAAGAAAGGCCGGAATCCCGGGAGGGATACCTCAGGAGTGGCACATCCAGATGATGGCTGGATAGGGCTGCTGTATCAAAGGAAGAAGCCCAGATTGTACAGCAACATAAAAAAACTGACTGGGGGTTGTTAAATAATTCAGAGTGAATGAAAGTGAAAGATTAATGAGTGCAGCTTTTTTTTGCAATGCTCCTCTTCTCCTAGCCCTCTATGTTGTCTGTGCCTTAACTGATCCCCCCAGCCCATATTCTGTCTGTTTGCCTGTGTCTGCCTCCAAGGATTCCCCCCACCCCATATTCTGTGTGTTTGCCTGTGTCTGCCTCCAAGGATTCCCCCCAGCCCCAGATGTTGTCTGTCTGTCTGTCTAACTCATGGGCTTAACACTCCCTATGAGGTAAATGTGTAGAACGAATTCTGGTGAATATTGTGTTGTTCTTGGTTCCTGTATGTCCCTGTTAAGCCTTGACAGATTGTTACTATATTAGAATGTTTAATCGACTCATTTTCTGAAATGAGTAATGTTAGGTAAAGTCAAGGTGCATTTCAATCACATTTTTAATCATAAAATGTGATTTTTAGTTCATATAATGGAATTTACCTTTTTTAATAGAATTAATTCCCATAAAAAATCTTATAAATACTGAATTCAGTAGACTTTATTGACATGGAAAGATGTTATTTACATTGTCAAAGTATACATGAAATTAGAGTGGTTTAGATCAGTGTCAGACAAGCAATAAAAATATGAAACTGTTTCCACTATTTACAGCTGGTACAGCAAAAATAATGAGAATAGTAGTGCAATAAATACTTATAAATAAACATTAAACTAATATGGTATGGTGCTTGGGTAGTAATTACTGAAAAGCTTCAAGTTATAACATGAGAGACAGACAGTTATACAGTTTGTTTGGTTTCTCAACATATTCTTCAGTACTTACTAAAATCAACAAAACAGTGAGGGTGTAACATGGAGAAGTGTATCATGTGGGCTAAAAATCTTTCTAAGTTATGCAACGTGTATAAAAAGTTAAGGCATTTATTATCACAGGTTTTTGAATGTCATTAGTGGTACCAAGTTACTATTTAAAATATCAAACAGAAGTATTTCATAAAACAACTCATGACCTGCATCTAAAAGAAAGTTACTCTCCAACATTGTGTTCTTATGATTGGCACTTAGTTGCGGGGGGTCATGATAGCAGAGTCTTGTGATCTCATTCGCTGGCCTTTTACCCTGTCCAATCAGCAGTGACCTGGAAATGACAGAAGCGTCCATATTAAAGCATCATATATCAAAACTCCATGACTCTTTCCCCTGACCAACTGGCTGGTCAGAAATACATGGTTTTGGAACTTGGACCAATCCAGACTGTAATTTTAAAGCCAGCGCAATGATAAGGACACCTGCCTGTATTTGTTTTATTTTAAAATGAAATCTGGTTCCCTAGTGTTTGAGTGA
>JACXGI010003896.1:36917-58622 GCA_016801175.1 Esox masquinongy
TGTGTGTGTGTGTGTGTGCGTGTGTGTGTGTGTGTGTGCGTGTGTGTGTGTGTGTGTTTGAAAGAGTGTGTGTATGTGTGTGTGTGTGTGTGTACAGTATGTATTTGGTCTTTGTGATGTGTCAGGAACTGGGGCAGAACTGATTGTTGTTGATTGCTGTAGGCAAGCAGAGACCTACATTCTGCAGAGAGATGGAAGGAGGGGTGGAAATGGATGGAGAGGGCCATGAGAGTGTCTCCTGCCTTTTGACTGGCCGGAGGGTTAAGGGACATTCTCAGAAGCCAGAGCGAGAAAGAGAGAGAGAGAGAGCGCGAGACAGCGAGGAATCCTTTTCGTCAATCACAGGCGACAAAGACAGACCCCTCTGTGGGTCATATCAGACAGATTAACGCATGCGGATTGGTTATACTTGTTAATTTCTACACTTCGAAGGGATAATCATGGCTATGACTATTTGATGTAGCCTATAAAGATATGGACAAACCAGAAGTCAGAATACATGGAAGGATGTACATTGGTATGTTGAGACTGAGGACAAGCTAAACATTGCAGTTGGTACAAAGAAAACAAAAGCAGTTGGAAAAATATCTAATAAGAAGTGAGCAAACGAGAGAGTTGATCTGTCCCATTGTCCCAGGCAAATAGCGGTATGAAGGTGACTCAGCTTCCTGTCTGGCAGCAGGTGTTGGATCTGTCACCCCCTGGGCTGAGCAAATCTGTTCACTCCTCCTTGTGCTCCTCTCCTTGTGAGTCTGCCAACCCAGCCCACGACAGGATGGAACCCTTGGTGCCACCCCTCCTCTGGTGACATCACTTCCTGTCAGGGGTTATCACGTTATCTCAGAGGACAGCTGGCAGATGGTCAGCTTGTACCAATCTCTGTATCCAAAAATACTAAATCCTTTCTGGGGTGTCTATATTTTTTAATCTGCACTTTTTCTTGGATAAATTACTGCTTTTTATTGCATTTTCTTCTCTAAGCCTCCATTGGCTCTGATTGTGTGAGAGTTATGCAACTGAAAAGTGAAACCACATGGCAGTCTTTTCAAACTGTTCTAACTCTTGACACTCTTGAACTTGAGTTGACTTTTTGAGTCCGGGTATACCTGACAAAAACACACACAGGATTTCATAGTATTAACTCCATATTATAGGTGAAGCATGTTTTTTTCTAATTATTACTTGCATATAGATGTGCCATCATTGAATGAACCATAAATTATTCTTTGTATGAAAGAATCTTAAAAGTAAAATTCAGGCTATCAACTCATGGGCTGAATCTGAAGCGCACCTGTGTCATGCAGCAAGGCAGTTATCCAAAACACATGAGCAAGAATGACAACAGGGTGGCTAAACTGCAATACATGTTTTGGAATGGTCAAGTCAATTTTCAGAGTGAAAATGAATCGAGATGTTGTGACAGGACCTGAAACAAGCAGTAGTAAAAAGCCTACAAACAGTGAAATCAGGGGTGCATTGAAGAGTGGGAAAATTCTTCCACAGCAGGTCTGTGATTGGCATGGAGGTCTAAGTCACTACCTTGCATCATTGTGGCCGGTAGTTAGAATTTTTGTCACATCATACCAATACTGCCCTGGGGTCCAGCAGAGGGCGACGCAAATTAGCTCAGCTCATTGCACACAGCCAGTTATTGAGTGTAAGGGATCAATCACAGGGTAGCATTGGGTGTTGCATAATTTGGCAATTGCAAATGCAATTGTGTTATTTGTTTACTGAGGTTACCTTTTTGATTCAACATCAGGGATCCATGCTATATTGAATAGAGACAGTGGGGGAAGATAGAGAAGAGTAGCTTTGCTGAAAGTGCAATGGACCAGATTCAAACACACCAAAGACAGTGTGGCAGACCACCAGATCACATCAGTGACTGAAATGTGTAGAAGAAACTCAGTAAGGGTACATTTGTAGGCCTTCTATATCAAACACATACTATGGCGTCAAAAACATATAATTTTCTGTCTTCATTGTCGTAAAGGCATTTAAGCATTTTAAGTTAGCATAAAATATGTGAAACAAAGTTGATTTAGTTTCTTTTTGCTTACATGATATTGAAAGAAATTGATACTTACAGTATCCTCTTAAAGTCAATGACATCTCAGTGAATAGATCCCATTCAAGTGGATTTAAGTTTCAAAAGTGTCAACAATGTTAAGTATTTTTGAAAGTACAAAATGCACCGCAAGCAACCTGGTCCTGAATGGACTGAATGTTTTAAAATTTGAACAGTGTCTCCAGCTTAAACGCTGTGGGAGGATTTTATGGGTTTTATCTTTTGTTGTAGAAATGGTGGTGGGACTTGTTCAAATATATATGGTACATCTCACAATGAGTTTAAACACACAAACAATAACATATGCTTTGACATATCATTCCCCTCATTGTATTGACATACACCGGTCAGCCATAACATTATGTCCACTGACAGGTGAAGTGAATGACACTGATTATCTCGTTATCATGGCACCTGTCAGTGGGTGGGATATATTAGGCAGCAAGTGAACATTCTGTCCTCAAAGTTGATGTGTGAAGCAGGAAAAATAGGCAAGCATAAGGATCTGAGCAACTTTGACAAGGGCCAGATTGTGATGACTAGACGACTGGGTCAGAGCATCTCCAAAACTGCAGGGGTGTTCCCGGTCTGCAGTGGTCAGTACCTATCAAAAGTGGTCCAAGGAAGGAAAAGCAGTGAACTGGCGACAGGGTCATGGGCAGCCAAGGCTCATTGATGCACATGGGGAGCGAAGGCTGGCCAGTGTAGACCGATCCAACAGATGAGCTGTTGTAACTTAAATTGCTGAAAAAGTTAATGCTGGTACTGATAGAAAGGTGTCAGAACACACAGTGCATTGCAGTTTGTTGTGTTTGGGGCTGCATAGCTGCAGACCAGTCTGGGTGCCCATGCTGACCCCTGTACCACTGCCAAAAGCGCCTACAATGGGCACGTGAGCATCAGAACTGGATCACGGAGCAGTGGAAGAAGGTGGCCTGGTCTGATAAATCACGTTTTCTTTTACATCACGTGGATGGCCGGATGCGTGTGCGTTGCTTACCTGGAGAACTCATGGCACCAGGATGCACTATGGGAAGGAGGCAAGCCGGCGGAGGCAGTGTGATGCTTTGGGCAATGTTCTGCTGGGAAATCTTGGGTCCTGCCATTCATGTGGATTTTACATTGACACGTACCACCTACCTAAGCATTGTTGCAGACCATGTGCACCCTTTCATGGCAACGGTATTCCCTGATGGTACTGGCCTCTTTCAGCAGGATAATGCACCCTGCCACAAAGCAAAAATGGTTCAGGAATGGTTTGAGGAACACAACAATGAGTTCAAGGTTCGACGGGTCAGGGCTGTTTTGGCGGCAAAAGGGGGACCTACACAATATTAGGCAGGTGGTCATAATGTTATGGCTGATCGATGTAGGTCTGCACTTTGTAAGTCATGCAGCCTAGCTGAAACATGTTGAGTGACAGATTGAGTTAAAGAGTAAAGATTTGACTTTATTCATGGCAGTTTTTCAATATGTGCCTACATCTTCAGGAAGGACAACCTATGGTCTGGTTAATAGCCTCTAGTCCAGTGAGATATAAATATTTTGGGCCAGTTTAACACGCAGATTAGGTTTATGAGATTCCCCAGTGAGCTTGATTTTTTAGTCAAGGATTAATCTGTGCCTGTGATACCATTTTTTGGTGTGCTCAGTGACGCCAACGGGGGACTACCGTGAACATTGTCCCGGCCCAGGCCTGGGGGGCCTATTTGGTTGGCCTAAATATAATTATTAATTAGTCAGTCAATGTTAGTATGCAGTACTATCGAGAAAATTACACAGTTATTAAACAGAAGAATTGTAGTGATGAAGGGATTCATATATTTTCTCTTTGTGTTTTTTTGTACAGCGTTATGATTCAACCATTTTCTGTAAAAATGGTTTGTTCTACCAACAGCCAATCAGTTATACCCTAACACCTAGCGTCGGCATAGCTGACAGCAGTTTTGAAATATGTCTTCTTGTACTGCATAATACTTTGATCCAGTTGTCAATGTTTAGTGATTATTGGTGACATAAAAATGTTAACTAGCTTGTCATTAATTAGCATTTCTACAATGTCAGTGGAATTATAAATATTTTCAGATTGTTGGTTAGCGACCTGGCAAAAAATACGACCCCCTATAATCAGCTTCTGTCCCCTATTATCGGCCACTTAACTATTTAGTACAATAACGTTTAATTTTCTTTTTAACTGTGTTACAAATGAGTTACAAAGTGTTTAATAGAAAGTTTTATCTACCTTTCATGCCTTCTGGTGAAGAAAAATATTCATTACATCTGATCACTTTGATGTTACATGTGTCTGGTCTGGTCTGTTGCACAAGTTGAATTTCAGGATTTGCAACTTGTCTAAAACAATTCCGATTACATTTTTTAAAATCTCAACAAAACTCTTTAATCTCCATACATCTCTATTAAAAATGGTGGTTGGCTAGCGGCAAGGGTATTTTTAATTGAAAAACATACCGTTGTTTTCCAGTGCATTTAAATTTTGAACTTTAGAGGATTTAGTTCTCCAACCGCTGGAAACAGCAGATAATAGGGGGACGTGGGATACAGCCAATCAGAGTGATACCCTAACACCAGCGCCAACACAACTTTGTTAAAGCTGCACTAAGTAGGATTTCTTCAGTAAAAAAGCAAAAGTTAAGTGCCAGTGGAATGTCAATTTATAATTTTTAGAGCATGCCGCTCCTTCCAAGCCAGTTCTGTCCCAGCAATCCCGTTCCAGCCAATTGCCTTCTGCAAGGCGGGCTTTCCTCCTTGGCTTATTTTGTGAATGTGCATTTTACCTGGATGATATATGTATCATAATATGCCAGAGGAAGCAACGTTTGCTTACTGTTAGATACTGTAATGTCAGCTAGAGACCTGGACGACAAACTGTCAATTCCTCCCTTGTCTACTACAGCATACACTTTAAAAAGAAGCAAAAGAAGACTTAGACCAACTCTCTATAGCTAGCTGCCAGCAACCCTTAGCTAACGGGTTTTTTGGAACAGGTAGGTTCTATTTTTCATATTTTTATTCATAAAAACCTTCTCTTTCGGGCATTGGCAGTGAGTAATTGCAAAATGCTGTAATCATTTTAATGAAAAAATCCTACATAGTTGTTCAAATTTAACTATCAAGAATTTGTCTAACTACAGTTGCCATCTGGCTAAAGCATTGCCACCATTGCAGTAGCTATCTGACTAAAACATTGCCAACATGCAACCAAAACTAGGAGCACAGAAATGGAAGAACAAATCTAAAAGAGAACGTCAAAGTACGTGTAGCAGTTAAGTAATGGCTGATTGTGACTGAGTAGGTTATGAATTGAAAAGATGTGACAAAATAATAATAATAATAATAAATTACCTGTGCTGACAACAAAGGCCTAGTTATGAATTAAAACAGTAAATAATAGAATGTTTATGACCTGTTTGTAATATCATTACTATTCATTTATTTTTTGGCCTGTGGTTTGGGTCCTAAATGTAAAATTCTGTCCCGGGCCCTTGGATTCCTGTCAGCGTCCCTGGGTGTACTGACAGCAAATCTGGGTTCTAGGTCAAGGTTTAGAATGGATAATTTAGAAAAGACAACATTTGGGAGATACAAAGTCATAGATGCTGTTGTGATTTAATAATAACATTACTGCGTTCACTTGCACCATACGTAGGCATTTTTAAGAGATTGAGCATCCCCGACTGATTTCCCTTCAAACCTTAGGCATGTTCCTCTATCGCTGATTCCATGAGACTGTAGACATAGGCTGCATCTGTAAAGCGCTTCCTCTAGGTCGTATGTGCCACTCTGTGTCACAAGGCTGTGGGTTGCTGTGTGTTGTCTGGCAGGCTGGCCAATTCCTCCTGGGATCTGTCAAGCCTCTGAGAAATGTAAGGAAAGGAGAGGAGTGGGCCGGTTGGATGTGTCATCATGACCCACTTAACACAACAAGGTGGTTAAGCCGGCATAATGCTGAAATATGGTAATGAGGTTTCCTACACATGCAGATAGAACTATAAAGGACTTTCCATCTTTTGAAAGAATATGCAGTTTTCAGGTTTCTCAAGCCAATTCACTTTTGTAATCATTTTGTTGAAGATGGGTGAATGGAATGAATTTTAAGTATTTCCTTTCCACTTTGTTTTTAAAATGTACTTACCGTATCATCTTGTATGACTGTATATTTGAAATAATTCTTTAAATGTCAGAGGCCCCTTGCTGAAACAGCCTGTCACATTTCTCTCCAAAAATAGCAATAAAATGTAAACAGAGGAGAGACACAAAAGCAAGACCAGAGCTTAGACTTTATCAAAGTGTCATCTTACTGTTCTTCAATAGTCCAAAACCACTAATAGACTCGGGGGGCAAAAGCCATTACATTATAACAAATAAACTGCCTGAAAGTGACTTTTAACATTATAATAATAGAATATTTACATTCACATTTTCTCAGTTAGCAGACACTTTTATCCAGAGCCACTTATAGTTGTATTAAAGAACCAAGAAGAAAGACAAAATAGTATGTCAGATGTTTTATTCAAATTTTCAAAGTATAAGAAACACAAAAAAAATCCACTTTCTTCTCTGGGATGAGATAATAATAGAATTAGGGAGAGCATTTAAGGAACAGAAGATCTAGTCTAGAGCTGAACCAGACCTGATAAGAAGACGAGAGAGAGAAAGAGTTTCTGGGAAATAAGCTAGGGACAAGTATCATGATAGCATGTGTGTAATATTATATTCCATATATAGTGTGCTTGTAAGAGGTCTGTCTGTGACCTCTCTGTGTAGTGTCACCTAGACTGTGGTAAGGATCCCCAAAATGAGACTGAGGTTTGCTTTGGCTGGCTCACTTTGAACAGTTTCCCAGAAATACTTGACATATTAAATCATTTTATTATTACTTTCCCCCATTCCATTTAATGTGGTCTTTTAACGGATAAGTGACATAGGAATGTTATTAATGTTTTTTTGTCAGTAAAAATTGATCTGACTTGACTCTCAAAGAATTTCCTTGATTGTCCAGCATGTGTCGGATACACAGTCAGTTGTCAGTTTGTTGGGTACACCCATACACTGTTGTGCTTGAAACGCCCAGGATAGTGACATTTTTTGGAGATACAGGAACGAGTGAGGCTGGCACCAACAAACATGCTCATCGTTACCTAGCACTGCACATCTCATCCAACTGCTCAACTTCAAACAAAGTTGGACGATAAATATCTCACTCTTGCTGACTACTGAGAACAATGGTCACAGTTCCAGTCGGCTTAAGGGGTGGCTTTTCCTTTGGCACAAATTCTGTCATTTTTAACCAGTAAAAGATGACCCTGTGAGATGTCTCCTTTCGTCTTCTCCGCGTTAAGCTGTGATGTTTTAAAACAGCTGTCTAGTTCTTAGGTGAAAACTAAAGAAACCTGTTGCTCTACAGGACCAGGACTGATAAACAATTGCTAGATAATTGTCACCGTATACAGTATGAAATGGTCAATATTGAAGGCAGGCAGACATTTTGGATAGATTAGCTGTGTTGTTGCTGACAATTTTAGTAGAAATAAAATCATGGATATTTGATTGGATGATAAAAAAAAAAATATACAGTAGAATGTTTCTTTGTTCATTTGTGATTAAAATGCACAAATGTACATAACTATTCACTAATTTTTATTGACATAAAGCTTGTGTCAGTTACTACACATTACAATATACAGAATCCCTACCACTTGATAAAACATCCATTTAACATTTAGTCCAAATTCATTTGTCAAGACCTCTCACATTCAACCAGAGCTAAGAGCAATTGATCTGCTGTGTTTCGCGTTTTCAAATGTCCCCTTGAAGAAGTCAATTCACTGGAAAGAAATTCAGAGAGCTCTGTAAAGATTGATTTATCATGATGGAATATTGAGTGTGCCTGAAGCTTGCTTTCACCTTCAACATGTGCGAAGAGATAGCTGGTGCTACAGTCAGGGGAAAAATGCCAGGCGATGTGTGCTGCTGGTAATTTCTACCAACCTCTTTCCTCTTAATCTCAAGGTCACCACAGAAGTTCTCCAGCCTTTCACACACACATCTCAAAGATATGTTCAGACAGGCATATCTACTGGTCTCCCTCTGGATCTGCTAACGTCTCTATTTGCAGGATGTGACAGTTCTGCCAAAGTGAGCTCATTTTAGTCCCAGTCCTGATTGTGTAATGTCCCTGAGCTCATGTCATCATCCCCTCGGAGGAACAGAAACGATGAAGGACGCTTCCTGTAACTCAAGGTTTAATGTGACACTGCAAGAGACCGCTTTACTCTGACTTTCATTGGCTTCTCCGTGGGCCTTCTTCAACTCTCTCTAATTCTATAATCCTTGTAACAAGCAATGTTTAAGATTCAACAGGTAGCATAATTGGACTTTCCCCAAATCAAATAGTACAGCCACTGCAATAACAAACAAATTGTGCTACGTTGGTCTGCCAAGCCCGTAGCTTTACCACTCTTTAGGAGACATCCTCTCTGTGACATACTTCATAGGACAGACAGACTGTTTGCGCGCATGCAGATCCCAATCTTTTTATGCCGTCTTTTAAACGTTAAAGGAGACAATGAGTGGCACACCGGCTGGAAGCGACAGATCTGATAATATAACAAAACCACAGTGAGGAAATGAGACAGGCCGAGCCAGGCTTGAGATGCTTTATGGAGATGTGGAAGTTGGTTGCTGATGCCACTGTTTTCAGACCAGGCTGCTCAGTAATATGTGCCCTGCAGGGCGAAGGGCGAGAGGAGCCAGCAGAAGGCAGAGAGAACCTGCCAGCTCTGGGGATAAGGGACATCGTTTAGCTCTCAGAGGACACCCGGACCTCCGCGTCACCTCTGACTCCTATCTGCCATTCAGAATGAGCGGTGTCGTCAGTAGTTCTGATGCTGACCTTTAAACTAGAAATCTGCAGTTGAAACAATCACAAAGCATTATGGCCGCCTGTTTTCACTGTAAAAATCTGTGACATGAGGCTGAAGAATTGAACCACTCTGAAATTCATAGACAAAGCTATGGGTTCAAGGACCTATGATATCAAAAGAATAGTTTAGACCATTTTTTTAGGCTGCATAATGTTAGTTTACATTCACTTTTTAGAAGCAATTGCTGTAAAACAAGCTGACATTTTGAATTCTGATTGAGTAGGCTACAAATGTTTAAATGAGCTCATGCTTTTATAAGTTAACATCTTCAAGAATAAATGGATAAATATGGATCATTTATTGGTCCAGAAATGTATGCAGTTGCTTCAGATTGCTCCTTTAATACAGACTCGGGGTCTTTATTCAGCTTCTGTATACAATGAGGCTGTACAGCTTACAGTCATGAAAAGAACTCATAATGGAATATTTCATTAGAATTTCCACACTGAAATAATCAGTGATAGACAGAATTGTAGCTCTGAAATTATGCTTTGAGTGAGCATTGTTTGACAGACTATCTTCTTTGTCTACCACACCTGATTATTATATGGCAAGTGACTGCATAGTAGTTAAAGTAACCTACATGTTGCTGATTTGAATCCTTGAGCGAGCAAGCCATTTGGCCCTGATTCCTCATACAAGTTGCCCTGGAAAAAAAGTACAATGTGTATAAAACTGAATTAAAGTATAGCTGTTAGGGAACAGGGTTTAAAGCCATGGTCAAAATGAATAGTCACTGCGTAGTTCAATGTCAGTGGTATAGAATACATTTTTAAAATCTATGTATTTCACTAATGCAGTTTTTGCATGATGGCAAAATATCATATGGGTAGACCATAGAGACAAAGGCCATTACACAGCGACTCATATACACAGAGTGTGGGACATGATTTCTAATACAAAGGATTTAATGTGTGCATATGACCGCATAATCTTCTTGATCCAAGAATGGATGAGACAATTATGATCGAGTGCCCTGCATATAAAATACTTATTAATTCACCACATTAATCGCACTGTTGTAAATCTGATGACCAGTTCACAAACAGGCTAAGCACTTGTCATAGATGCCTTAAATATCCCCCCAGCTTTTTTGTTCGGTGGTTATTCCATTAGGCCCCATTGTTTTTATCAACACAATAAAATGCATGCTTATTGACCCAGTACTGTTGTGCAATAGCTATACTGTGTGAAACGCTTTAATGAATTCAACCACAACAACTGAGCCATCACAAAGCCTTCCACGGCGCATAGGCGCATTCGGCATGCGTCCCCATGCCATTGTTTGCTGGTAGCTAAATCTATTTGACGTTTCCTCCCTCTTGCATTGAAATTTGGGATGTGCTCGCTTGCATCGCCGTGTGTGAACGTGTATGAATGTATGCGTGCGTGAGTGCGCGCACACCCACAGCCATGCGCGCGCGCATCCCATCCCCTCCCCTACCCAACACTACATCCATGTGACAAGAGCTCCTCGGCCCCTTTCGATTCCCATGGATCGAATTACTGGCTGCTCGCTCCACAGCGCAGCCCACCGCCTCTGCTCCAATCACGGGCAGGCTCGCGCTCCCCCCGTTCTCACCAACCTACTGGTTCACAATTTCATACGTCGGTCTGGAGGTATTGCCTCACATCAACCCAACTTGATTTCTCATTGCTGTCTGAAGATGAGAGTATCCATCGCGGTGCCATCTGCATGCTTGACCTATCTCGGGCTCTAGACCCGGAGCTGGGAAGGGGGGAGAGTAACCTCTCTCTTCTGTCACCATCGCTCGCTTCGCGTTCCACGGACACGGGGAGCAAGCCGACACTCGATTAGGAGAGAAATAATTGAGTCGTATAGCGCATTTGTATCCTTTCTCTCTAAAACAAGCATCCCAATCCAGTCTTTCAAACTGGAAACAGATAGACAGTGAGAAAATAACTAGTCTCAGTTAGCCGCTATTTCTGCCGTGGAAATACAGTTGGTAGGGTGTTGAGCCCTACTCGTATTTGGTGAACCCTGGATTTAGTGAACATGGAGACGGTGGAGAAGGAGTGCGGGGCGTTAGGTGGACTATTCCAGGCTATTGTCAATGATATGAAGGTAGGTTGGAGATCCTTATTGTTAGCAACATATCAGTTATTTTCCAAAAGGAATGACGTTCCCATGTTTACCGCATTTATTTTCCCTTGATCAAATGGAACCGCTATTCTGTCATAGTTGCGGCGATAGGCTATAGACGACCAAACTGTATTCATCCGAAACGACTTTCCCCTGCAAGGTTTGCTCATTCGTCGCGCTATATAAATGTTCCTTTAACAGGCACAATAATTGAATCCAATTTCTAGAGTAGCCTACTATTTCATGTGTTTTGTGTGTCAGCGTTGGGCTGCTCATAGATGGATACGACTAAACCTAGTCACCATGTATGCTCGGTTTTAAATGCATGTGTGTGTTAGGGTGAATAACACACATGAATGGATTGTGGCGGTATGTATGATTAAATACGTTTCCATATAGGTTTCATTAACACAATAATTAAATGCATACAGTGTAAGATGTAGGCTAAGCACGCGAAACTCGCATGCCCTTATGATACCCTTCCAGTATGTTGCGCGTCTGTAAATATAGTCGCATTGTTTTAGGCTTTGTGAGTGAGAAAGATAGCGAATTTTCTGCCGCTTGTAGAAGGAAGCGCCATTGATTTTCTGTCAAGTTAATTTTTAAAGAGGCCGTGTGAGCATGAGAACTCTGACAGCCGTCATGCGTCCAGCAGTGCACGCCTCTGTCTCTCTAGATTGCCCCATAGTGTTGGCCTAGCCTACTGTAAGCTCAGGCCTTCTGCTACTGGTTTTACAACAAGGGCCCATTTGAGCAGCCTTGGTCCAGATGAGATGTCAAGCCATGCTCATATCTACACCCTCAGTCACTAGCCTTTAGATTATCTGACTCACTAAAGGGACAGAGTTACTATCTGGACTGGAAGTGTTAGCTCTCACATGGGATGAGTAAAATGACTGATATTTCCATCATGGCCATATCATGATCAGTGCCTTTGTTTCCTTTCTCTGAAAAACCATGGCTTTGAAGCTACGACAAGGGAATTCTACGTCATCAGGCAGCCAGTCTCATGTGAATAGGACCACAGTTAAACCCATGTTTTTCTTGGTTATTATTTCTGGATGCACCCTCTGGCTGTTTGCGCATCACAGGATTATGAGGAGCTGGGGACATGTAAAAATGCTACCTCAGATTAACAACATCCCATATTAACAACCCATGTCACACACCCCACTCTCATGGTTATATCTCAAGCTCTCTCTTCTATCTTTCTATCTCTCCCTTTCTCCTTCTCTACTGTACACACTCATCTCATTCATAATTTAAGCCATATTTTCCATGGTCTTCATCTGATCTCTTATTCCGTGAAGGATACCGAAATATGGGTCAAGTGGTGATGGTTGCAGCATTCATTCACCAGTGGTCACCTCTTACGTTGGTCATTGTAATACTGTTTTTGGTGGGTGTTCCCACAACAGAGTGATATGCCGCCTGGTAAGATCTAAGCCACTGGCTGCCTGCTGTGTTAGTCCTCTAACTCCAGAGTGCAAGTTGTCACTAATGACCCACCTCTCAGGGGGCTCTTGTTGTTGGTGGAGGCAGACAAGAGGAACACGCACACTGAAGAAGCAGAATTCCCTATGATACCCAGCTGTTGGTCGGAGATTGTCATGCGAACAAGGGCCTCACCTGTTTGTTCTTTGTGACTGGCTGTGCTTAGGATGTATTTACACTGGAAATACCAGTGTGGAGGGATGCTGTCATAGTACTCAACAATAAACTTGCACGATTACACCACCAGCGGTCAATGATTCTTTGTTGCAGTTGAAACATGGCCCACATGACAGCTTTTGACAAAAAATAATAAAACATCTCTAAGCAATAGAATGAAAGTACATTTAATCACACGCTATACAGAGTTACCTAACTTAGAAATGCATTCTTTTACTACTCCAGTTTTACATTCCTATACAGTTGACCTTATACAAGTCTCAGGTAATCAGTTTTAAATGGAGCTGGTTTAGCTTCCATCCCTCTCATCTTCACCATCCCTTTGTTTCTGGACCAAATGAGACAGCCATAGTGCATGCACAGCCACCAGTCAAATGTCATGTGTCTCCTCTCACAGGCTATGTTTCTACTCACACTGCAATATTGTGCAATACAGTAGAGTGCCAGGACAAGTGAACTAAGGTCCTCTCTGATATTTAAAAATACTGTACTGGAGAATGTACAGTATTTAGCTCTTTGTTTTCCCATCACATGCGGTGTGTAAAGGTGGGGTTTTGTCAGCCCCCCTGTAAATAGATGCTGAGGCAGCGCATGCTTAACATCCCTCAGGGCTAAATGTTATTATTGCATGGTTGTTATCTGTGTGTTAGTTCAATCAAGGATTGTGGGAATTTCATTTGAAGGCATGGGAGGGGTCAGATTCGCGGTGAGCTTTGTCTCCCCTTGGCCCCGGCCCGGTTTACTTTCAAATGCTCAGTGAGGGGCCTGTGGAGACTGCCAGACAGAGAGTCAGCGGTACATATGACTAGAGGGAAGATGTGGGCCTGGAGACCATGAGTCCGCTACGGTCTGTCCCACAGCTGGACCAGTCGTAGATCCCTGTGGGTGACATTCTCAGGCCCTGCTACACTTCTCTCCAAGGTGTTTGTGCCAGTCCATCTCATGCAGCCTTCACACGAGCACACACAAACCCACACAACAGGAAACGACCATCTGAGTCAAAGGGTTTCTATGGTCGGGTGAAAAAGTTAGTGCACCCCTTGGAAATATCTGTATTTTTTTCACTAGCCGGTGTTGCACCCTTTGGCTAAAATAACTTAATGTAGCTGTTTGTTGTGAATTACCTGGACTAGGAGGATTTTTTTCCACACTCTTCTTTGCATTACTGCCTCAACTGTGTCATGTTCAAAGGCTTCATTGCAAAGGCTTCTGTGTCATGTTCAAAGGCTTCATTGCAACTGTGTCATGTTCAAAGGCCCCCCCCCCCCCACAATAGCATTTCAATAGGATTGAGAAATGGCCTTTGACTCGCCAATTCCATAACCCTTCGATTCATCTTTTTGAGCCATTCTGTTGTTTTGTAATTTTTCTATTGAAGATCCATGATCGGTTCAGCTTCAGCTTTTTGACACAGCTTCACATGCTCAAGAATTCTCTGGTACAATATGGAATTCGTGATTGACTCAATATTGGCAAGTTGACCAAGCCCTCAGAAAGCAAAGCAGCCCCAAACCTTCAGCACTTTACAGTGGATATAAAGTTCCTTTGTTCAAAGGCTGTTTTGAATTTTTACCAAGTAACTCCACCATTGACTCATCTATCTAGAGAACATTGTTCCAGTACTTTTGGTCTTTAGTCAGGTGTTGTCAGGCAAATGTCAGTTGTGTCTTGATATACTTAAATGAGATAAGCTGCAAAAACCCCAGTGACATTCATTGTGGCTAGAGAGGCCTGTAGATCCCTTATTGTTACTCTGGGGTTCTTAGAGACATCTATGAACATCTTTCGGTCAGCGCATTGGCTGAATTTGGTGAAACGACCTGTCCTATGTAGACTTCCAGCGGTCTACACTTTTCTCCCTTACAGATCCATCAGACAGTGGAATTATGTACTTTGATTGCTTGAAATTTGGCCTTGTTAACCCTTCCTGTCTCACCAGCATCAATGATCCTTCTTCAGAGGGTTTGTGACCTTGGCATGATGTGTTACCACACACCCAAATGGTTAAGACCAATCTAGACCATGTTTCTAGTCTTTATGGAATGCTGGACCCTCCCAAGTTTCTCTTTAATTATTTTATTTTCATGTGCACCTGTTTTGGTGCACTTGGTTCTAATTTTAGCCATTTTACATGATGAAAAGGGCAGGGTTGTACTAACGTTTTTGCATTGCATTTCTGTGTGTTTTAAGTCCACAAATGGTTTAAAAGGTTTTGTGTATTTATTGTTTGATTTGATAAATTGGGTTACCTTTATCACTAATTATGGCTGGGACTTAGCTCAAATATCCATACTTAAAAGAAAATAAATACAATCACATGATTCAGTGTGTGTGCGTGTGTGTGTTCTGGATGGATTACCTTCTCAAATGAGTCCGTAAATTGTCTGTTTAATTGACATTTACTTTTGACCATACCCAGCGATGTCTGTTATAGGTCATGTGGTTATGAGATGTATTGTTTGTGAGTGTTTATACAGTATCTATGTGTTTTATTTTTTGTGTTTACTTTCATCTCAACTGGGACGGCAGATAGCCCTGTGGTTCAGTTACTGAAATCACTGCTGCTTTGAATCCCAGAGCCGTCAAGGTAAAACATCTGTTGTTGTGCCCTTGAGCAAGGCAGTCAAACCTTTATGATTCTTTAAGTCACTCTGGATATGAATGTCCCGGAGTGGCAACAACAACATAACTAAACATGAAAGTGTCTGATGAATCACAAAGTTTGTGCACTTAAAAAGACATTTAAAGTCTGACTTTTCTTCCTATGACTCATTGCATTAAAAATAGAACATACAGGAAGTGTGTGTTTGTATGTGTGGTCTGGCTAGCTTGGGGAGATCCCATAGCATTGCTCAGAGTGCGTGTTAATGGCTACACGTGTCCCGTCTCTGGACACTGCCTTTAGGCAGAGAAGCAGAGAGGACATGCATCCTTGTGACTCATGCATCTGCGTTCCGTCGACTTCTCATCTCTTTGTTGGGGCCATTGATGCTATGACTACGTGCAGGGCCCCGGACCTCCAAATGAGCATGTGTTCTCTGTCTCTCATTAGGCTTGTTAGAGATGAATCGACTGGTTTCAGATTGAAAGATCACATTGGGACAGTGCCAGTGGTTCCCAGAGCAGGCTTTGTTGGGCCTGTCAAACTCATTTCATCAAATTAATTTGTTGACTGTAAAACCAGTCAGTACTGTGATAATTATGAACAGGAAAATAAATGGAGCAACCAATGTTTCTTTTTTCAAAATCGAGCTTCTCAAAGAGCAAATTGAAGTGGTTGGTTTCTTATATGCACAATACAATGTGCTTTTCACAGTTATCTCATGCATAAGATATATTTGTGTAGGTTCCGACACACAAGACCCTGTTCTATGGGTCTTACTGACTACAGTTAAGTCATGCTCACCCATTTCCTCAAGGTCACCCCACCCTCCAACAACATCCATCTTCATGCCTCGCTGTCTCTTCATGATGGACAGCCATCAGTGACCAACCCCAGAGTTCTACAAAAACCTTTTTATTCCTCTGTATCAAAGTGGTTTCTGTCAATCAAACATAGAACCTCAATGAAGACTCCCGATACATTAGGCTGAGTGGGGGTGACCCCATATTGGCACTATACGGATACAACCATGTCTCATCTGAACCATGAATATCTTTGCCTACCAGGCCAGAGAGCTAGAGTTACGATGGACCCCTTGAGCAAAGGCAGGATTTATCGGTAAGTATGACTGAGAGATGATAGGAGAAAATGAAATAAAATCAATAAAAACACATATAGGGAGAGAGAATGAGAGCGATATATTGAGAGTGAGGCAGGGATTAGAGGAAGCGAGACAGGCATGGAGGAAGAGAGACAGGCATGGAGAAAGAAGCTGTTCCTCTCATGTTAAGTCATTTCCATTATTCATTTCTGCATGGCTGCAGGCCACTGTGGTAAATGGCGAAGAGGGAGATTATTTGCCACCAGTGGGTGAGATGCACAGCATGGGTGGGGATATGAGATTGAACCAAACCTGCTGTTTTTATCAAGTGCCTAGAACAGCCCAATACCACGCTACACTAAATTGAGATAGGATAAGCTGCAAATGCCCCAGCCAGACAGACCCCGAACAGGCATCAACCTCCACCTGCCAATCCTCCATCTCCTTGGCCAACTCAGCTCCTCTCCATCCTCATCTCCATTCTTCCTTCAGCCTTTCATGCGGCTGATGAATAAAAATAACTAGAAGCGGGTGGGAGCATTGTACCGTATCAACCTTATCTGTTTGTAATGTCTGGATAGTGAAAGGTCAAGTTCAGGAGATCACAGTGTCAGAGATACATCATGGTCTCACAAAGACAACTGAGAAAGGTTTTGAAGCAAGACTGAGGAGAATGTAGCGAATGTATTCCCATATTTTAAAATTCGAAAGGCTTCAACGGTGTCTGTATGTGATTAACCTTGCCCCGTAACAAAAAGTCTGGATGGAATCTTTCCCACTTTATTAACATATTTAGATTGATAAGATCCTCGTCCTCATAATTTATACAACAAACAATATTTCTGTTTTATCTGACAACGACGTGTTGCCTGTGTCCTAATGTCATTTGAGAGCAGCATTTCACCAACATGATGTCAACGTGACCTAAAGCGTTGGGACAGACTTACAGTGCAGTCCAAAGGTGTTTGGATAGTGACACGTTCTGTACTCCAGCACATTGCATTTGAAATGAAAAAAATAACTATGTGGTTAAAGTGCAGACATTCTGCTTTAATTTGAGGGTATTTATATCTGTGAACCAAGTGAAATATAGGTTGGGTGAATGATGTTTCAGAGATGAAGTGGTATGCTTTTTTTTAGCAAACTGTAACCTTCTGCACTTGAGGCTTACCAGTGTTTTGCATCTTGTGGTAAACTGAGGTCAATACTGGTATAGTCTTCTCTTCATGGTACTTTGACATATCTATGGTTACATCCTTAAGAGTGTTCTTGTTCTGTTCGACAGATTAAAAGAGGTTTTTCTTTACAAATGCAAGCATTCTTCAGTCATCAACTACAACTGCCTTCCGTGGTCTGCCAGGTCATTTGTGATTGCTAAGCTTAACTATTCTACATTCTCAAGAAAGTGGCTATGTGTGTGATTAATTTATTCCGGCCTCATGATCGCCTGTGGTACTGGCATTGACACCTCTTTCCTTATATTTAGAGACAGCAGCAAAAGACTCCAAATGCCAATGCTACACATAGAATCATCTCTAAGTACAGTTGAGCAGCCAATGGTAACTTTTGTTGCCCTAAAATTTGGGAACAGTATATAAAACAGCGATTATTCCTACTGGGATCAAAGTTTATGGATGTAAGTACTAGCAATGGACTGAAAATTATTGGCCAATGACGATATATAGAAAACACAATCGGCCGATGGCAAAAGCTATGTTTTGTCATATCTGTAATTGTGTACTTGGGCATAAATTAAACAAAAATGTTGCTTCTTAGTACACTATTTCTTAAAATTGATTGGTACCAGTTGCTGGCTGATATACTGGTGCATCTTAGGGCTGGGTGATAATTTGATAAATATCGTTGATTAAAAAAAATAATTTCAATAATGAAAATAACATAATTGTTGATATCATGATATTGCTAATTTTGCTAATAATTTATTCAGAATAAGAAAGGATATATCATTTGGCATGAAGTTGTAATGCTGCCCACCAGTGTTATTTTATTTGCACTACTCCGAGTTTTAGTTTAGTATGTTACAGGGAATACTATTAGTTAAAGTTGTACAAAACAAAGCCTGTTTTTTTTTCTTGACCTCTTGCATTTAACTTTAAGCTTAAACAGTATATAAGTATCTTATAATGACAACATAGATATACAAATAAATATATTGTTATTAATATCGAATCAATGAAAAATATTGAGTATATCGTGTTTTGGGCCATACCGCCCAGCCCTAGTGCATCCCTAGTAAATACCCTCAAATTTTTGCTGACAGTCTGCACTTTAACTTCTTAGTGAATGTTTACTTTCAAATCCAGTGTGGTGGATTATATAGCCGAAACGACAAAACCTTTATAACTGTCCGAATACTTTTGGTCTGTATACCTTTCCTCATGTGTTGTTGAACTGGAGAGGGCCTGGCAGTCTGTTGTATTTAGTTAGGAGCTAGAGCAACAACAGTTGAGGCAGGAGTCACCTGACAACAGGGCACAGGCAGATTGTTCACAGTGTCTCTCCTTGTGACAGTTGATACAACGTTTTAGAAATGCCCCAATCCTGAGTTTGAATCACTGGAGAATTGGGTTTGGTCTTGAAACTTGACGAAACTGGTGAGCATCTAAGGAAATCAGAATGCTTCCATTGAATCAAAGTCAAAGTCTTTTACTTGTCAAGTGCACAGAATAACATGCGTCATTCTGAACAATGAAATTCTTGTGACATGGCACGTGACTTCTACGTAGTAACTAAGAAATATATAAAGCAAAAATAGTCACAGAAAATACAAAATATACATAACAATATTGACTGGAAGGAATTTCAAACATTTAGAAATTGGAATATGGACAGTATGAATAGAAATCTTAAATATTATAAATATAATTGTTGTAGTGCCTATAGATGGATACATTAAAATGTGCTAATGTACATTGATGTACATAGAAAGTGACCAGAGCATATGAAGTGTACTTGTGAACAATAGGTCAGTATTGCTTGTTGAGGAGCCTAATGGTCTGGCGGTAAAAACAGTTTTTGAGTCTGGAAGTGTGTCCTGATGATCCGGTAACGTCTACCAGTCTTGTCATTTTGTATTGCCTGTGTCCAGAACTTCAGCTGTCTTCATAAGGTCTATGGACTTAAGACAAGCCCTTGGAGAAGTACTGTCTTGGGACTAACTATCAGGAGCTCTCCTGGACTGGAGGTTATGCAACACCATGTAAAAGAGTATGTGCTGTGCTTGCTTGTTAATGTGTATCAGCTTCCAATTATTTAATCAAGCTTAGCTGCATGTACTAAATTAGTCTTTTGTCGTTCACCCGTCTGTAGCCTGTCTGTGTTTCCCACAGCCTATAAAAGGTCATCCCAATAACCCGGGGCCCATTGACGGGTCCTCGTCTAACAGTTGCTATCGAGGTTAGAGTGCGGTCAGGAAGATGCCTATAGCACCCACCCCAGCCCATCCAAAATGGGATTCATCCCCTCCCCCCACAAAAAAGCCCTGGATAAAGAACTGTGAAATTAGACTCTATTGTTGGGATGTTTTATTTGTCTTTTAAAGTCTGAATTGGCCTGATTAAAGACCCGAAATTGGGCTAATCCAGTCTCTCTACTGAATCTGTGTTTTATGTCATCCCTCAGAGAACAAAGGAACAAAAGGATGAAGCTGTGAGCTTTTCATCCACTTGAGTCAATATGGTTGGTAAAAAAAAAAGTGAACTGAGTTTAAATGTCCTCTTAGCACAAAAATAGGTCAGTGGCCGGTGAAAGCACTGGAGAATTCTGCTGAGTCTAGCTAGCCTGTGTAACCTTTAACCTTTCACCTTTGAGGATGGAGAGAGTGCTAATGGAAGGGAGAGAGAGAGAGAGAGAGTGAGAGAGAGAGAGAGACTGAGAATTTGCTGCGTACGCGGGAGCGGTCGGGGGTGAGTTGTTGCTTGTTGCAATGGTGTTTTCTGCGCGCTGCCACGACTGTCCGGACGTCTTTATGTGCAGGAAGTAGTGATGTACTGTGTTATCAGTGGCTGACTGGCCGTCGTGGGGAGAGCACAGCTGCAGACCTGCCCTGCGGCAGTGGGCCTGCTCCGGCAGAGCACCAGCACTCACACCAGTGGTTCCATCAACGTCGCAGCTATGTCAAGCCGCCGTTCGCATGCCTTTACCCCCGGTGATGTGAACTGTAACGGATCACCAATGAGATGCCGCCGCGGTCGTGTAGAAAGATGCGTCACATCTTCCTTTTTTTTGTTGCGAATTTTCACTTAATAGATTTTAATGACTCTCCAAGTGTTCCACTTGGGTTTCACTTGGTTAAGGTGAAAGGGAAAGGGCCTGCTCTCTTTACCAGCGAACGGTGCACGCTGGCCGAATGCGTGGAGGGAGAGGGGTGCTTATCTCATGGTTTTGTAGGCCACGTAGCGGCTCGAGTGGGGGCGAGTGAGCGGTTTGTTGAGGATGGAACAGGAGTACCTCAAGCATGAAAGGAACCCAGCGCATTACACAATCAGGGACTGCCAGGCTCCCCTCAATTGGATTAAAATGCCCTAATATGCTAATAAGGGACGGGCCGGCAGGGTTGTTATGGGGGGTGTGGGGGGGGCGTCGCCCACTCCTTATCTCCCATCCACGAGGCCCCTCCTGATGGACGTCAGGCTTGCCACACAGATTAGAGTGCTTCAAACACTGACGGGGAGGCCGTGGGGAAATGTGGCTCTGATTTCAGACCAAATTAACTTACATCAAACACCGAGAATGAGACGAGGGATCAAAGGGCGAGGCGTCCGCTGTAGCCCCCCGTGACATCACCACAGTCGGGCCCCTTTTCACTTCCCCTCCCGTCTCCCTCTCTCTTTCCCGACTCCCTCGCTCCCACCCTCTGTCTTTTCACTGTATCCCCCTTTCCCATTATCCTCTTCCCGTCTTTCTTTTTACTGTATCCCTCTTTCCTATTTTCCTGGGTTGTTTTATTGTGTCCCTGGTTCCTTTCTCTTCTACCCCTCTTTCTCTCAGCATGCAGGGGGTCTGGAGGTGAGTGGCAGGAGAAGGGGGGGGGTTGTTTGGCGGTACTTGCTGGCGGAGATCTCCAACCCCCAGCTTGTGTGGTGGGGTGAGGCTTATTTCGCCCTCGGACAGACCGCAGTCTGATATGCTGCTCTCGAATCCGGAAAGTAGCGACTGATAACAGTGGCAAAATGAGGCGGGGGGGGGGGG
>JACXGI010003897.1:0-58571 GCA_016801175.1 Esox masquinongy
TCTGCCTAGTGGCCTCTGTTGAGTCTGTTCATAGTCAAGGTTTTCCTTAGTTTTGCAATATTTTGCATCTGTGTACTATATAGGTATATTATTAGTGTTTGAGCAGTTCCACTGTGGTTATTTGTTACCGTTGGTTATTTTTATTATTCTCCTGGCATTTGTCGGTCCTTTTTCTAAATTCCTGAGAGATAAAATGGCCCAAATGGGCCCATCTATGCATGCTAATACAGGCCCAAGGGCCACAACTTCTGGTGCAATGGCATGGAAATCGGCTTCAAGGTGGTGCTGTAATAAGCCTCCAAAATGGCCAAATCTGCAAGATCACCACACCCACATCATGTGTCCTAGAGTTTTGAAACTTGTTCCATATGTCCATCTCCTCACAAGGAACAATTTTGCCATTGCGACTCCTATAGCACCAAATATCCGACATTCATGTCCTTTGATATTTGGCTTGTATAGACCAGCGTCTGTAAAAGATGTATAAGTCGAGCCAGTATGTCAAAAAATGTGGTCGCTATTGACCAATAAACCTTCAAGTGGGCTTAGTTTTGTACATATAAACATATTATTGAGAAACTGTTATCTTATTGTAATAAAACTTGGTGCTCATGTTCAGAACCTTGACAGGACGTACCATGCATAAGCATTTTCCGATTGACTACACGGGGCGATGTTGAACCTGACAAGTTCGCAAGCTCATGCCGCTCACTCAGTTTGACCTAGAGACTAGAAAATGCTAGATAAGTCCATGTCCTCTCAAGGAACATATATGCCATTGGGACCCATAGCTCAGCCCTTATGGATTTTCTGCAATTTTGAATATTTGGAAAGGCTTCAAAAGCTACTGTTATAGAACCAAATGAGCGATCTTCATTCAAAACAAAATTTAATCAAAACAATTTGATGTACATGTTCACTACATTATTACGATGTAACGTAGGCAAGTAAATTCAGTTTGACCACAAGGGGCCGCCATAATGGCTAGATGGCGTTATCTCTTTAACTGTATCACTCAGTGTGATTTACATTTGGCACACTTAATCAGGGTTACAAATCTAACTAATGTATGACCTATGGCTCAGTTTGGCCACATTGGGCCAAGATGGGAGAACAAACATCATTCATGCTTCATTTGGAGAATCTAGGAATATATGGTGCGTATGGATCTCTCAGCACACAAGTGGTGCAATAAGGCCAATTGTAGCTGAATGCTCAAACATGCACAATGCTGCTTGCAACTTTAATTATCATTGCCATTTCATGTTTTGGGGGTTAATGTCCTTCCAGTTTGTCATAGTTATCTTTTTGTTTTCTTATGATATTGGTTTATCTAACTCATTGGTTCGTCTAACCAGTTAGCTAAAGATTCTTCTCTCTGTAGAGAAGGGATTTGATATGGAAGCTTTGAGAATCTCTTTCTTTAGGTGTTTGAACTTTTCTTACATTTTACAGTATAGTTTAGTTGTTTAGCAGACGCTCTTATCCAGAGTGACTTACAATTAGTTCATACATTTGAAAAGAGCTAGGTGAACAGACCACGCAGTTTAGTAGTAAGTGCATTCTGATCAATTAATTAGTTATCAGCAAAGGTCAGTGCTGGAAAGAAGCCAGTACAAATAATAAACATAAAACATAAGTTAACAAAAGACAACAGACAGAGGTGGTGGGAGTGGATCTATTTGAAGTACTCTATATGAAGTACTACCTATTTGAGGTGCCAGAGGTGGCTGAATCAAGTGCCTGGGTGGGGATGTAGGGTTTGAGCATTGCTTGAATGTAGGGGGGAGAAGGTCCTCTTGTTGCTCCGTAGGCAAGAACCATAGACTTGAAGTGGATTTGAAGCTCCTCTTTCTGAACCATAGACTTGAAATGGATTTGAGCTTGAACTGGATGCCAGTGTAGTGTGTGAAGATGCAGTGTGACTTGGGAGAAGGACACTGTGATGTTGCCAACCATGATGGATATGCCCCGGAGCAGAAAGGCCATCCCGCGAAAGGTGAGCAGCTCAGTCAGAGACGAGGGCCAAGAACCGAGCCTTCGGGAACACCAGTAGTAAGAGGCTGTGCGGCAGACACCGATCCTCTCCACATCACCTGGTAGGAGTGGCCTGCCAGGTAGGAAGCAATCCAGGAGTGAGCAGAGCCTGAGATGCCCAAATCAGAGCGGGTGGAAAGTCGGATGATATGGTTCAGAGTCGAAGGCAGCGGATCAATCAAGGAGAATTAGAACAGAGGACAGAGTTAGCTTGAGCAGTGCGAAGAGTTTCTGTTACATAGAGCAGAGCAGTCTCGGTAGACTGGTCTGTTTTGAATGCTGTCAAGGAGACTTCTGATAGAGGTAAGAAGAGAGTTAGGTGGAGACTGCAGGCTCAGGTGTCTTGGAAAGGAAAGACAGGAGGGATACTGGCATGTAGTTTTTGACATCAGAGGAGTCAAGTGTTGGTTTCTTGAAGAGGGGAGTGATCCTGGCCATCTTGAAGTCCGCTTGGACATGGTCAGTGTTCAAGGAAGAATTGAAGAGGGAGGTGAGGAATGAGAGAAGGTCTCATGAGAGAGTCTGGAGAAGGGAAAAGGGGATATGTTTAAGAGGGCATGATGTTGTGAGGCCAGCCATCACTGGCTGCAGGATTTCACCTGGTGTGAGCAGGGGAAAAACGGTTAATGCATAGCCAAGTTCTGCATGTGATCGACTAGTGGGCCCACAAGGCTGAGCGAATGAGGTACGGATATCATCAACCTTCTTTTGAAAGTGGATGTCATCTGCAGAGAGGGAAGATGGCGGGGGAGGAGATGGAGGGTTAAGAAGTGAGGAAAAGGCGAAAAAGAGCTTCCTGGGGTTCAAGAGAGAAGCCTGGAATTTAGAGTGATGGAAAGTGGCTTTAGCTGCAGGTAGGGAGGAAGAGGAGGTAGCAGGTAGGGATTGGAAGGATGCTAGATTATTCTGAAGTTTTGTTTTCCTCCATTTTTCGCTCAGCTGCCCGAAGCCCTCTCCGTTGAGCTCGCAGTGAGTCACCTAGCCACGGAGCAGGAGGGGATGGCCGTGCTGGCCTGGAGGAAGGTGACAGGGAGAGTCGTAGGACATGGAAAGTACAGAGAGTAGAGTGGAAGAGGATGACTCCGGAGATGGAAGGGAGAAGGATTTACGAGATGGGAGAGCTGACAGGATTGAGGAGAGAGTGGTTGGGGAGAGTGAACGAGTGTCGCAGCGGCGTAAGACAATGGTGGGGCTGTCAGTGGAGGAGGGGGAGGAGGGGGAGAGTGACCGAGACAAAGAAGTGGTCAGATGATTGGAGCGTTGCAGCAGTGACGGGCAGTTGACGGACAGCATCTGAAGATTAGATTGGGTGTTATCCCAATTTCTGAATTCTTGGATCTCTCTCGATAAAGCAAAAGTGAGAAGGCAAGAGAGTGAGAGAATTACAGTAAGGGACAGAACGAGACTCTGGCTTATCTGGACGATATCTGTCAATCTCTGTGGTAGGCGTGGCTCTTGTTGGTGGGGATGGGGTTTGGGTCATGGGCCCTGGGTCATAACGTGTCTCCCTGTACATGCTGTATAGGACTGCAGACCACTGGACAGCTCCCATTAACGCCCAGTGAAAATGAAGGCGTTCAGGTGTACAGGCACTCCACTGGGTGTGTGCGCTCTCTCCTCCATTCTACACCATAGCACATTTAAATCTGTTAATTGGGCACTGATGAACGCAATCCAACGCGGTCATGGTATTTCCAGTGAACTCATCCAGGAAATCGACATCAGATTAAGCAGCTGGTTATACAGGCTTCACATTGTGTGTTCATGTAATGGATCGCAAGGCGGAGTTGTGGAACAAACAAAATGCAGCAGTTCTGTATCGACATAAATATAGCTGACAAATTGGAACTGTGCTGACCCAGCTCCCATTAGCCAACCATAGTCTCTTTATACTCGTTATACGGTTCCTGTGTGTGTGTGTGTGTGTGTGTGTGTGTGTGCGCACGCGTCTCTGTGTGTGTGCGCGCGCGCGCGCGTCTCTGTGTCCCAGCTCTAATAAAGCATTGATTTCCCTGTGGTGATTGTAGTGTATAGAGGCTGAAGAAACCCAGCTGATTAATATAGTATCAATGTGGAGTCAGCAGTTCCTGTCTGTCTCTTTTTGGGTGTCTGTTTCTTTGTGTCTGTCTGTCTGTCTCTTTTTGGGTCTCTGTTTCTTAGTGTCTTCTGTCTCTAAGTAGCACTAAGAGGCAGGGAAATCATGATTCTGAGCAATGAGCAATAAAATGACACAATGTGTAATTCACAAGTGTTTATGTCTAGTAAAAGCATCTCTAGTGTGCGCAGAATTAGCAGTGTGATTTGTGACTGTCCCTGTTGGGGTCTGCCGTGAGTGGAGCAGGGAGCTTCTGTCATTACTCACCCCCAGGCACTGCCCTGCATGGTACTGAGACTGTGGAGGAGGAGGACTGGGCCATGGAGGGAAGAGGGGGGAGGGCTGGACTATTAGGAGAGCCGAGGAGACGGAGGAGGGCTGGGCTATGGAGGACGGGGGGGGGGAGGGTGGCTGGACTATTAGAGGAGCTGAGGAGGAGATGGAAGAGGGGGTGTGGCTATTAGGGGAGTAGAGCAGGAAGAGGGGTGTGTGTAAAAGATTGAACGTACTATGGACATGAGCAGCGTGTGCTCAGAGGCAGTGGAGCTCTGCTTCGTGTGAGGTGGAGGTTTCTTACTGTCTGCAGGAGGTCATGCTGGCTGTAGGGGCTGTTCCAGTGAAAGCAGGCTCTGTGAGGCTGTGATGACCTTGGGGATATGCGTTTCTTGCCGTCTCCAGTTAATGTGCTTGGTATGCGGTAGCCTCAAGGTCATGTCTTCCTCAAAAGCAGTTGTCTGGGCTGTATCCCCGTCAATGTCCTGTATGTCTTCCTCAAAAGCAGTTGTCTGGGCTGTCTTAGCCGCTTCCTTTAGAGCGACAAAGGGATCAGAGGAAATGACCAAAAACAGCGCTGCTTATAATTTTTTTGCGCTCCGACATAATAGCGAGCCGGTCTACTGAGTGCCCTGTGGCAAGATGGCTGTCATGTTTTACTCAAGTTGTGGCAGTGGAGGGTTGAACCCCAATACAATACACAGCCCTATAGACCTTAGTGAAAGGCCTTATTTTAATGTGTTCCATTATTACTTCCTAGATGAGTTCCAAATGAGCATTCATTGGATAAGCCTGTCAGACTAAATGCAATTCTATTGTCATGGTAATCAGAGTTTAAAGGTCAAGAGCCCTCCCCTCCTCCCACCTCTCCCTCCACATTGCAATTAAATGTCTTTTACAGTTTTTCTCAATCGCTTTGGCTCATTTTTTGAAACAGTCTTAACATTCTCTAAACTGTAAGTGCAATCATCACAACCGTTTTATGGGACATCGCAACTCTATGGCATGTCTGCAAAATGTAGTAACTCACCCAAAACATTTAATTCATGCTTTTATTTTTTGTCATCGTGTGAGCCGTACTGGTCAAAATGTTTTTTCACCATGGCAGTCAATCCTGGGAATGTTTATGCAGATTTCAGTTTTGTTCTACTTTTTGTGGACACTGACTCCTTACTGTGCTACACAAGCATGTCCGTTTTGTTCAGCTGAATGCTATTGTGTATCACCCTGAGCTGTTTAGATACAGATTTCAACAGTAGGTAAAAGTTTACTTGGAAACGTCAATACTGTAGTACACAGAAAAAGGATATACACTTTTGTATATATACAGTAAATTTAACAATGTGATACATGTAATGAAAAAATTGCATGTCAATTTTTACGTATTTCTTACATATAAAGTCATAGGTAGTGAGCAGAAAATTCGCCACAAAATGACATCCGTGGAAAAACAATGACAATTTCACTGAGAATCAACTCATCAGTTTTGATCAGCAAGCCTTGTGCATGTAGGTAGTGTGCAAATTGTAGACAATACAACTTAATCTTCTGCACACGTGCCAAAACGTGCAATTTGCTTAAATGAATAAGAAATTCTAATCTGGTGTGAGCAAGAAACTGTTCAGAGATTTGAACTTATTGTTTTGAAAAACAATTCTCTTTCGAGAATTGAGCCACAGTGATATGGAAAAACTGTAATGTCCTACTTCCCACTTTTAAAGGGATATCATTTTAGTGTGAGCAAATGACTGGTTTATGAGAGCATACTGAGAGGATACTCTTAAACAGAACCGGGCCCATACAGTACCATAAAGACAGTACCATACGGAACCCGTTACCATACAGACCCAGTACCATACTGACACAATGCCATTCAGACCTATATTGACCCAGTACCATACTGATTTATACTGACCCAGTGTTACAAACCCTGTGGCTATAGCAGTCTAGGGTGGATGGTACAGAGACCCGTAACATAAAACTCATGCAAAGTGGTGTAGTGTACAGGAACAGTGAGAACAAACGACACAGACAACCAAAGCTACCGTCAAACATAAAACGTTTATTATAAACACATGGTAAAGGGGGTAGGGAAAAGGGGCTGAGCTGAACCCAAGAAATGAAATAATATAGTCACAACACCCCTAAACTGAACTTGCCTGCCTCAAGAACCGCTTAGCTGACTACTAACCAATACAAAAGTACAGTGGGTGGTCCTCTCAGGTCTAACTAGTGCTTTTAGACAAAGGTTTCCTAAGGGTTGTGTATGCCCAAGGGCGACTTGCTAAAAAAAAAACTTTTCCCAGGGACACAGGGATAAACAAAAACACACAGGTCGAACAAGGACTAAACAGCACCCAGCAAACAATTGACTAGACAACACCAAACAAAACACCACAGCAATACATACTCACATGAAACAGGACAAAGTGAGATGTGCTAAACTAAGTGATGTATGTATGAACAAAGTGTCTGTCTATCAAAAAAGGTATGTATTTCAAGAGTGTCTATGTCCATGTGGGGTAAATCAAGAGTCTCTCTGGGAGAACCAACTGACTGGGTTTTTAAACCAGGGTTGTGTGATGCGATTGGGTAATGGAAAAAGGAACAGGTGGTGCAATTAGGAGGGGTGTCCACTGATAGGTCCACCTCAGCAGTCAGGCGATGCACTCATGACTGCCAGGTGGGAAACACCAACGAGCACAATCAGGAACATAAGAGACACCTGGGGAGATGTCAGGAGGGGAAAAACACAAACGCGCATACAGAGTACCTGCATGCGTAACACCCAGTACCATACAGACCCATACTGATCCATTACTATACTGGCCCATACTGACCCAGTACCATACAGACCCATACTGATCCATTACTATACTGGCCCATTCAGACCCCATACCATACTGATCCATTACTATACTGGCCCATACAGACCCAGTGCCAAACTGACCCATACTGACCCAGTACCATACAGACCTATACTGAACCATTACGATAATGATTCATACTGACCCAGTACCATACAGATCTATACTCAACCATTTCCATAATGATTCATACTGACCCAGTACCATTCACTATATGAATTCATGTGCATTTGAGAAACGGTGCATTCTAGAAACAGTAAGTGTGCGTGCTGAATAATGAATTGGGTGGGTGAAGCACCAGAGAGAGGTGTATAATCAAGATAAGGATAAACATTTTGTCTATGGGGATCTCTCCACTGATTTACAAGGTCACTCATGAATATTCTCTGGTTATGATGTCTGATGCCTGAAGACATGCTATGTAAGCTCCTGGATAAAATGCCAAGCTCTTTAGGTCACTGGGCAAAAGCGATCTTTTTATCCGGGTTGGAAACCTGGTCATTGACATACTCATTCATCTAGAAAGACCAGTGCTTTATTTATAACAATAATTAAAAATAGACAGGTTGAGTGACAGACATAGAAACCGTCAATGTGCGGCATCTCTCTTCTTTCTTCTACGGAGTATAGTTTCCATGACAACGTGGTGATGCATCATTGTTAGGCAGCTGTGTGTAGACGGAAAGCAGCTGCTTGGCAACATGAGGTGACATCATACAGTCCTGATAAAACATTAAGCCGCAAATTGGAATTGTGAATAACAGGTAAATTATGCTATGGCAATGAAAACATTTGCGTACGCGTTGTATATGTTCTATAAATATGTCCAAATGAATAAAACAAAAAACGTATTTAGGATGTTGCTTGAAGAGAGAACAGCGTCCAGCCCTATTCTGCAGGGATCAGGGTCCTACCAACTTAGTGTGGCCCTGTGTATGAGTGTCAGCTGTAGCATGATGTAGAGGGTGGTGTTACGTTGCTCTGAGCCTTGCTTCTTCTGGGGCCGGTGTGGTGGTTGTTCTGTCGTAAGGGAGATTGTTCTACTGCAGCCAGCCTTGCAGTTGATTGATTAAAGACCCCCCAGTAGAGCCGATCTAAAGACTAATTCATAGCTCCTGTCCCAACAAGTCTAGGTCCACTACCCTGATTCAACACTGTTTCCTGTATACCGTGTGCGTGCGTTTGTAGCAATAAAATCAAGTCCGTATTTCAGTAGACCAAGTAAAGCTTGTTTTTATCAACAGGGCTCGTTCCCAGGAAATCTACAGCTAGTTCTGGTCTTGCGGCCCTCCACCTTATTCCAGCGGACGCTGTCCGAAATCTTCTTCAAGTACAACAAGGATGAGTTCAAGATGAAGGTTCCGGTATGTTTGGGGCGTGTCCCGAGTCCGCCGAGACGTTGCAGGTGGACGCCGGCGCCGTTTGTGTGTCAGGCTGTATGTTTCCCGTTGACTCTTCTTCCTGGGTTTCAGGTGGTTATGCTGAGTTCTGTTACGGAGCTCCATGCCTACATCGACCGGACTCAGCTGCCCCAGGAGCTTGGTGGGACCCAGGATTACTGCCACGACACCTGGATCTCACACCGCACCGTGAGTACCGTTCCTCCGTATCGCTCCCTCCGCACCCACGGCCAGCTACACTGGGCCCAGTCCTGACTTGATGTCTGACCTGACGGAAGTATTTAAGTTCTGCCAGCGGGTCACTTGATGGGCCAGTTTGGACATGGTTGTGTTGTGTCCGTCCGGTCGGCAGGCTATCGAGGCCTTTGCTCTGATGGTGAAGACCACGGCACAGACCCTGCAGTCGTTTGGGACGGAGCTGGCGGACACCGAGCTACCCAACGACGCCCAGGCCACCTCCAACCTTCTGGCCACACACACCGAGAAGAAGAATCAGATGAAGGTGAGAAGACGGAGATTCCAATTTGCTCATATGCAAAGATTACAAAAAACTCAGGGTTTTAAGACGAAGTTTTGTTGTCAGTTCATTTGAAATGCACAACCTGGATAAAACGGTAACAGTTTCTAATTCATCTGCTATGTTAGCGTTTGTCTTGGGACAGAAGAAGGGGTTTAGGCTCCAGCTTAGACATTTGTCTTTCTATGGTTAATCTGTACGGTGGGCTGGTAAATGTGTAACTGTCATGTATCCGTGTTCTGTCGGTCCTAGGAGGATCTGTGCGTGGCCCTGGGTCAGGGGGGCCGGCTCCTGGAGAGCATCAACGAGCCCCTGCAGAGAGACCCTGACTACATCATGAACCAGGATGAAGTGGAAAACCTGGCCACAGTGCAAAGGTCAGAGGGGACATGGGTCAGGATTAGAGAGGCTGTCATACCTCCCGAGCGATCTAAAGTGTATGCGTTTATTATACTAAACCTGGGATACATCCTGAGGGCATACGCTGAATGTAGTGCGTGCGTGCGTGCGTGCGTCTGTTACCTAAGGCTCTCGTCATGACCCTGATCATTCTAGGCAGAGCTCTGCTGTGTTCCGCTGCAGTGAAATGTGCCTCAGTGCCGTGGTGGTGTATTTTGGGAATGACAGGGACAGAGACAGGATACGTAGTGGCAAGCCCTCCCAGCTGCAGAGCAGAATGAGGAGAACAAGCCCAAAGGAAAGGAAACCGCAGAGAATTTCAGAAGCCAAAACACTGTTGGTTGTTTGTTGAAATGGAGTGCTTTGCTTTTGAAGGCATTGGATTTGTTAGGGATTTTATTAAACACAGGACTGGACTGCAGTTATTTTAACATTGCTGTTTTCACTAAGTGGTAATTCAGTTGTTCACATTTCTGATTAACTCAAACTGTCCCTTTCTCTGTCCTTTATTCCCTTTCCCTTTTAATCGATTCGTCTCTCTCTCTCTGTGTCTGTCTCTCTCTCTCTCTCTGTGTCTGTCTCTCTCTCTCTCTCTCTCTCTCTGTCTCTCTCTCTCTCTCTCTCTCTCTCTCTCTCTCTCTCTCTCTCTCTCTCTCTCTCTCTCTCTCTCTCTCTCTCTCTCTCTCTCTCTCTCTCTCTCTCTCTCTCTCTCTCTCTCTCTCTCTCTCTCTCTCTCTCTCTCTCTCTCTCTGTCTCTCTCTCTCTCTCTCTCTCTGTGTCTCTCTCGCTCTCTCTGTCTCTCCCTCCCCCCATGAACTTGTCTTTTTCTGTAGACTACTGGGCCAACTTGACGAGACTGAGACAGCGTTTGATGATTTCTGGGACAGGCACCAGACCAAGCTGGAGCAGTGTCTGCAGCTTCGCCATTTTGAACACTACTTTCGTGAGGTGAGGGGACCAGGGAGACGTCGTCTTAGTCCCCGTCCGTCACTTGTCTGTCTGTGTAGCGTTCGTTCTGACCCTACCTGTCCTCCCGTCTGCGTTGTGTTCAGGTGCGTACCCAGCTGGACGTGGTGTCCGAGAGGGTAACAGCGTTCTCTGAAGTCGGCATCAACCCCGCCCATGCAGAGCACATCCTACGGGAACTCAACAGCGTGGAGGAGAGAGCCTGTGTAAGAGAGACACACACACACACACACACACACACACTCGTCTTCCCGATAGTGCACATCCCCCTCCCCCCACCTCATCCATTTGTCCGACCGATCCAAAGTGCTTTCGGTGAAATGAATTGAGAGCCGTGATTGGTGAGGTGAGAGCGGTGGTATCGGCGTGTGTCGAACTGGGTTTCCTCTAGCTGTTATCCAGCGCTACACCACAGCCCTCTGGGGAGAGCTGCAGCACCATAAACAGTCCATTCATCTCAATGACCGTATTGACTCTGTGGAGGAGACTCACTCAGCGGACGAAGCGGCTGTGGGTTGGTTCACACGTACATGGTTGTAGTACAGTAAGCCTTCTGGGACTACATAACGTGGCCCGCTGCCTCTCAGAACGTAACAACGCCGACTGCGCTGATTTTGTTTGCGTGGTTATTTATATATACAGGTCTGGTAAAAAAATGAAGAGACCACTGCACCTTTTTCTTTCCTTTCCAAAAAAGTCGAAAAGGAAGGTTTTGAGTGAGGAACAGAAGTATTCAATTTGCAGTGGTCTCTTAATTTTAACCCTTCTGCCCCTCACTCAAAACCTTCCTTTTCGACTTTTTTGGAAAGGAAAGAAAAAGGTGCAGTGGTCTCTTCATTTTTTCCGGAGCTGTATATACAGCTGTGTATATATATGTTGTTATATTGTCAGTGCAAGCAGTCCAAGTGAGGCCCTGTTCCGCTCCACTTGGCTCAAGAGGACTTATGTAAGGTGGGAGAGAGAGAGATGATTGTGTGTTGAGGGAGGGAGAGTGTGTTGGTGGTTGCATGAGATTGTGGAGGAAGAAAGCTTGTCGCCCTCAGTAGCCCAGATCATTGCAGGTCCGCAGGGCTGCAGTGCGGAGGGAGCTAGGGTTTTGTGGGGGAGGGGCTGTGATGTAGAGGGAGCTAGGGTTTTGTGGGGGAGGGGCTGTGATGTAGAGGGAGCTAGGGTTTTGTGGGGGAGGGGCTGTGATGTTGAGGGAGGGTTATGTGGGGAGGGGATGTGATGTTGAGGGAGGGTTATGTTGTGAATGGTGGGTTATGTAGCGGGAGGTAGGGTTATGTTGGGTAGGGGCTGTAATGTAGAGGAGGTAGGGTTATTTGGGAGGGGCTGTGATGCTGCTGGCTGTGGCAGGGCTTGAGCTTTGTTTGGGCTGGTTCTGCAGCTCTCTGATAGTCTGCTCCCTGGTTCGCATTACATGTTGATGAACTCAGTTGACTCAGTAATGCTCAGTAAAGCCCTGCACAGACAGTAAACTCATTGTTTGCAGTGGCTGTTTTTGGATGGTCACATGCGTTTTATGGCTTTCCATTATGACCGCTTTGATCTTAACTTGGGTTTTTCCCCTTTTGTTTATTCCCTCTGAGTGAGTTTGTGCGTGTGCGCATTCTATTAGACATGGTAGGCCAAGGCAGTAGAGGCGAGTTAGGAAAGAGAGGTTAGGTTTAGGCCTTAAAGTTAGCTTAGGTTAGAATTTAGAGTTTATGTTGGGTAATAAGCTGGATCTGAAAAGTGGTGTTTGTTTGCAGGCATGCATGTGTGAACACGTTTCTGTGTGGGTGTGTGTTCTGATCAGCGTTCCTCCTGCTTTCTAGGATGTGTTGGACCGGGCCCTGTCCCTGGTTACTGAGGGCGATGGGTTGATAGAGAGTGCCCACTATGCTGAGGACTCCATCATGCCTAAGTGCTGTGAGTTGAGAGCAGCGTGTGAGGAGATCACCTCTGTCCTGAAGACCAAAAAGGCCCTACTCTTCAAGGCAATGGAGCTGCACCACTGTCTGGAGAAGGTAAGGAGTGTGGAAGGAAGGTGAGAGCGAACAGGGACTGTATCTGCCCCGGGAGCCGTGACGCCACTAATGAAAGCCTCCTAAAATCACAAGGTGATTTTAAGAGGGCAAACATCCCAGGATTCGAGCTACATTCCTCGTACCCAAACCCAATCCACATTATCTCACCGGTAAACCCGTCTGAGGTGCGGAAAATGGCAAACGTGTAGCTATCTTCTCTGCGTCCCCCTCCCTCCCTCCCCAGGCGTTGAGGTGGTGTGACGAGGGGATCTACCTCCTCGCCTCCCAACCGGTGGATAAATGTCAGTCTCAGGACGGGGCGGAGGCGGCACTGCTGGAGTTGGAGAAGTACCTGGACACGGCCTCCCAACACCAGATCACAGACTGCAACGCAATCTGGAGAGATTACGACTCCATCCTCAAACCGGAGCTCAAGGTCGGTAGCATCCCCTGGAGTCACCAGACCTGACTAATAGGGCTAAATATGTTACTTTTCTCTGTTAGCTTTCCTCGCCTCTCCATGTGGTCTGGATAAACTCACGCCCTCCCCGGTATAATCAGACAATTGAACAGGGCCGAGCAGAGGACGCCGCTTTCACCTACTCGGACGCACTCGGACAGTCTCCTCGTCTTCCCACCCCTTTTTATCTGTCGATACAGGAGCACGTTGAGAAGGTGATTCAGAAGCAGGCGTCCATGTTGGAGATGTTTGAGAAGAGGATGGTCAGTCTAAAGAAGCTGGCAGCCAAACAGACCCGACCCATCCAGCCGGTGGCACCCAGGCCTGAAGCCATACTCAAGGCCCCCATGTCCTCCTCTAGTGAGTAGAATTAACACCCGCAATTATTCCCCCTTGAATAATCAGACATTTCCTCAAAATGCCTGATTGAAGAGACTCACTTTCGTTGGTAGTTTGACATTTAGCCAAGCGGTTCTTATGTTCTCCCTCCCGCTTGTTTTAGCTCTCAGGGATCCAGAGAAGACAAATGCTGAGGAGAACGTTTTGAACGTAGGAAACTGCAGGAAAGTGGAGATCCAGGTGCAGAACGGCTGCAACAGACATGGTTCTCTGTCTGAAGAGGAGGAGAACCTGGCGGTTCTCCGACGGTAAGACCAGGTGTCAGGGGTCGAAAGCTAGGGAATGATGTCATACTGTATACCGCGGATGAACGCTATAAGCATGTGACTATTTTTATTTCTTTTAAATTGACCCCACCTTGAAATTTTGGTGTTTTTAACGATTAATGTTTACTTTCTGAATGGGAGTTATGGCTGTATTGGCAACTTATGAATCTGAAGTATGGCTTGAAATGCATCAAGAACGACACAAAAAATAATTACGAATCTTCCATGACAGAATATTATGAGTGACGGTTCAGTCTCCCCCAAGCTGATTTCAGACCAGGTCCTGTTGGAAGGCCATCTAAAGAAACAGACCCCGTATTAAAATAGAGATTTGATTCACTTGGTGTAGAATGCGAAAATGGAAATATCGCGTGGTGGAATTAAAGGAATGTCTGTTGTTCTATACTCACAGCCACGTAATGAATGAGCTGTTGGAGACTGAGAGAGCGTATGTGGAAGAGCTACTCTGTGTACTGCAGGTGAGTGACACTCCTCCTTATGACCACCAGAAGTCGACATTACCTCACCACTCACACCCACCCCGTCTTCCAGCTGGCAGCCTGGTAAATGTAGTGAAGAGACTGGCGAATATGCTGTTTTTCCAGGGTTACGCCGCTGAGATGGATAACCCGGCCATGGCCCACCTCATCCCCGGACCTCTGCTCAACAAGAAGGATGTCTTGTTTGGCAACATGCCTGAGATCTACCAGTTTCACAAGAGGTCTGCGCTGCAATGTGTGCGTGCGTGTGCGTGCATGCGCCTGCGTGCGTGCGGTTCTAACCTGTGTCCTTTATTCCTGTATTCAGGACGTTCCTCAGGGAGTTGGAGACCTACATGGAGGTCCCTGAGCTGGTCGGACAGTGTTTCCTGGAGAGGATGGGCGACCTTCAAATATATGAGAAGTACTGCCAGAACAAGCCTCGCTCTGAGAGCCTGTGGAGACAGTGCTCTGACTGTGCCTTCTTCCAGGTAACCTGTCAGCCTGCTTTCATGGCCCTGACTGAGTCTGTCATAGGGTCCCAAAGCTCAGTATACTGTAATCATTGTCAGAGTTTTTCAATCATGTGAGACTATTTGTTTGACAAAGGAGTGCCAGAAGAAGTTGGAACACAAGCTGGGGTTAGACTCGTACCTCCTCAAGCCAGTGCAGAGAATAACAAAGTACCAGCTGATACTCAAGGAGCTACTGAAGTACAGTAAGGGATGTGAGGGGTCGGAGGACCTCCAGGAGGCGCTGTCCTCCATCCTTGGCATCCTGAAGGCTGTCAATGACTCCATGCACCTCATCGCCATCACAGGATATGAGGTCAGCAAACCACACCCCTGTCCTCCGTGCTATTTAGGCAGAAGAGGAAAAGTTCTAAAGCTCAATTGCTGTTTTTTCTACTTGTTTGTTTTGTGATTGGCTGATTGATGGTCCTGTGAATTTATTGATGCCTAGGGAAACCTTTCAGAACTGGGCAGACTGCTAATGCAGGGCTCGTTCAGCGTGTGGACGGAACACAAGAAAGGTCACGCTAAGGTCAAGGACTTGGCCCGCTTCAAGCCCATGCAGAGACACCTGTTCCTGCACGAGAAGGCCCTGCTCTTCTGCAAGAAGCGGGAGGAGAACGGAGAGGGTTACGAGAAGGCCCCCTCCTACAGCTTCAAACACTCCCTCAGCGTGAGTCTGTCTGTCTCTGAACCCTGCTTTTTAGTTTGGTATCTGTTCAGTATGGATGGACTGCAGTGTGTTATGTATCGGGCGGTTTGAACCGTGAAATCTGATTGGCTGAAAGCAGTGTTATATGATACTGTTTACCAAGGGTTTGAAATGTCTTGCAGTGTGCGTAAGAACAGCCCTTAGTTGTGGTATAATGAACTTTTGTTCCAGAATCCTGAAAGGTGCCTTGTTGTTAAACTGTCCTTCAGATCTTCTCTGAAGTTATTCTTTGGTTCTTCTCTCAAACAGATGAGTGCAGTGGGCATCACTGAGAGTGCCAAAGGTGATAACAAGAAGTTTGAGATCTGGTGTAATTCCAGAGAGGAGGTGTTTATTGTCCAGGCTGCAACGCCAGACATAAAAACGTCATGGGTGAATGAGATCCGGAAGGTTCTGACGGGTCAGCTTAAAGCCTACAGAGGTACAACAGGGAGTCTCAGAGGGATTATACACACCCACACACACACACTCCAAAGTTGCATTCTACCTTCTCTGTTGTTGTGTTAGTATTCTGTAAGTAACTGGGATATTTTGTTCCAGAATCCAGTCAAAAGAAGGCATCTGACCCAACAACTCCAAGTCCAACCACCTACAGCCCATGTATGGGTCTGAGGTAAGATGGTAGTCTTTTTGACAAAAGAGAACAATACGTTTTATAAGTGTATATGTTTTTTTGACCTTTTTGTAATCCCCCTTAGTCCATTTAAAAACTCTCAGAAGAGTGTGAAGAAAGGAGAAGAGAAGAAGGCTGATGCTGTGATTTCTGACCAAAACACGTCCTCTCCAAAACACAAAGGTGAGCTTTAAAGAATGCCATACCCCTAAAGGTACCAAGCAAGCTAATGTGCCTTTGGTGCAGTTTTAGTTTTAACACTTGCTGCCCCTGTTAACCAGCTTTTTCTTTGTACCAATAGCAATGGATTCCTCCTCGTTTGTCTTTTACCTTTCAACCTGAGCATTCCTTCCTCTTCAATCCGCTTTGCTCTTTCTCTCTTCCTGTCTCACCTCTCTGTATCTACATGGCTGTAGAGGACCCAGTCACCAGTCCCACAACTGACAGGGCTTCAGTGGCTAAAAAGCGTTTTACCCTTCAAGGCTTCAGCAATCTGAAGAGTCAGAAAGGTAACCTTAGACTACTGGATGACACAAGGCAAAGATATGTTGTCCATTCCCAAGTTAACTCGTAACTTATCTTGTTAATATTATTTGTGCCGTAACCAATCTTGTTAATTTGATTTGAAGCAAGGCACATTCTTTTCACAAGTCAGCCGCGTTAGGGCTTTTGAGGACTAATGTTTTGGCACACTTTTCTTTGTAGAATGTATGCCCCCTGGTGGTAAAAGTCTAACATTACCAATGCATTTTTCTCAACCAGTTATATATAGTTTGTAACAATAGCTAAAATATTAGTTTTAGTCCAGACTAGACTGCAGTGTCTTTTTTAGTTAGCCCCTTCTTTATCTACAGCTCTTTAAAAATAATTTGACCAAATTATTTTTAGTCTGTTTTAAGGTAGTTCTTCCCTTTCTCTCAGTTGTTCCTCTTTCCCTCCCTTTATCATTTCCTTCTTCTTCCTTTTCTTCTGTCTCCTTGGACCGACAGGATCCCCCCTTAGCCCCGACCACAAAGCCAAACGCCACGAGATTAAGAGTGACCTCACTCCCTTTGGGTTTAAAGGTATTCCCTCTGACCCATGTCTCCCACCAGTGTTTCATCTCCCCCAACCTGACCGTAACTGAAGTCATTCCAGCACCATCCTGTCACTGTCCCATTCTCCTAACATCGATCTCGGCGCAACCGTCATGAAAGGCATTTGTAAATTCCGTGCGCTAGATCAACTTCGTCCGCCGAGTCCAATGACATAGTCTAGCTTTAGACGCCGAACCGACCAGGAACCTCCAAATGCATTTGAGCCCAGGCGAGAGTTCTGCTGAGAGTTCTGACTGCCAGTGCTTCTCCTCTTCCTCAGAGCCGGGTCAGACTCCCCACATCCCACTGAGCAGGGTCAAATGGCTCAGCACCTCTAGTCTCTTACAGGCCAAGAGGAGAGGTAGAGTGATGCCCCGGCTGGAGCCCATTACTGCTGCGTGCCTGGCCTCCAACTTGCTCTGCGTCTTTCACACAACCAACCCCCGACCCCCCAGCAAATAATCACAAATCACTGGCTTGATCTACACTTACAGAGAAATATTATCTTTTGATGTTGAATATCTTAATGTGTGATATTCACAAAATGAAGAAAAAAACAAACAAATGTGTTTAAGATTTTTTCCTTTTGTTGATCTTTTCTCTATGTTTTGATTTAAGATGTTGGATCACTGAAAGGAACTGTGCATTTCTCTCGGTAGCATGTGTTGCGGTGTTGGTCTTGGCAGGTGTTGGTTGCTGTGCGTTTGTTTCGGACTGATCACAATGCACTGATCAAGCTGTCACTGGGTGCTATCTTCATGTTCATCTTCGAACCACATTCTTTCTGTTCCAATTTGGTTCTTGTGGTTACGTTTTATTTTTTTGGGATTATAGCATACTCTCTCAATTGGATGTTTGCATCGAGTTATCTCTTCACGTGTCACCTATCACTATAACCCCTTGTCCTGTTTATGATTGTCAGTCTTCATGCTTCTTTCCCTCGAGTGTCACACCTGTTTTTACGTTTGACAGATGTTTGGCTGTAACATTCTCTCAACCTCATTATATCTTGCACGTGCTTCTGAGCGTTTGGTGCCACTGCTAAACGCAGACTTTGCTACATTACGCCCCCATCTGTCTCTCCCACGGTGTAGGTTGGAGCAAAGCCTCACTCTCCGTGGACGCATCAGAAGAGCATGATGGGTATTCCAGTGCCGAGGACCCGATGAACTCTGACACCGAAGATGAGGGAGGCAAGAAGCTGGTGAGTCGTGGTCGCAAGTCACAACATAGAAGGGAAGTGACTGGCCGTTCACCAGCAAAAATATGTGGTAGCCTAACACACGGGACACTGATGACCTTTGTGCTGTGACCCCAGGCTGTTGGCGGCAGGTTCACGGTAGTGGCTGACTATGAGAAGGAGAAGGGAGGGCCTCAGGATCTGTCGGTGAAGAGTGGAGACACGGTGCAGCTCATTAAGGAGGGAGATGACGGCCAATGGTTTGTTAGGAACCTGAGGAGTAGCAAAGACGGCTGGGTAGCAGCAGCCAACCTCCTCACACTCATCACAGAGTCCAAGTCCTCACAGTCCCTTAGTAGCTCAGGTACACAAGCTGTCTCTCTCTGTCTGTCTCTCTCTGTCTGTCTCTCTCTGTCTGTCTGTCTCTTTCTCTCTGTCTGTCTCTGTCTGTCTGTCTCTGTCTGTCTGTCTCTCCTTTTTTAATCATAGCCTCTCAGTTTGTATAATAGTGGAACTTGTTTGTGTTTTGTTGTGTAACAGAGGGCAGTGTAACAGGCAACCTCAGTACATCTTCCAGCTGCAGTGAAACCTACACAAGTTTCTCTGACATCAAGCCCTGAAGTTCCACGCCCCCCCCCCAAGACCTGAGAGCAGTTACAGCACCACCCAGTGGTTGGCTGTTGAGTTGACATGTGCACTTGTCTCATCCACTCTCCCATATTGAAGTTTAGGCGGCATGGAATGTAGCAACAAGCCATGTTTACCTGTCAGTGTGAAAAGGGTGGTAAGGACTAACTGCTCTCTGGATATTCCTCTCAGGGACAAATTGGAGTGACCCTAGCCTTTAACTGGGATTGAAGGCTGGCACACATTGGGAAATCATTGTATGTTGATGATCCACACGAACACCAGGAAGTACAGGCCTCTCCCCTACTTGTGTCAATGTTCTAGTGGGGGTAAACAATGCTCAACTGCCCCCCCCCCAACAGTTTATTCAGCTTTTGTGGAATAGAAATGGATTGAAAGAATTGGAGGCACATTTTTTTTATGACAATCTGTGAACAAAATTTCCCCAGCTATTTCTTTCCCCACTACATCACTGACCTGTCTGACAAGGAGGGACAGGGAAGTATAAACCCGCTCCATCCCCCGGGCATGCATCACACAAACCCAGGCAGGCTTTGTTAGCCTAGCGTGGTACCGCCCCTCCACATTAAGGTGGCAGTGACATGACAGGTGCTGTTCTACTGCACTCGACACATCAACAGTCAGGTAACTGTCATAATGTTTATCTGTGACAGACAGCCAGTCTCTCAGTCCAGTCATGAGTGACTTTAAAAAAACCTAATGGATTTATATTGAATGTGTTTCTAATACACCCCCCCCCGTCATGAAATACTTCAAACAGTTTGGTCAAATCTGTGCATCTACGGCTTAGACCAGAGCAAATCCAGAACATATTCAGCCCCTCTTCCTCCCTGTCCTTTGAGCCTCCACCTGTTCGGTCTGTGGAATTAGACCTGAACTTTTGGCTTTGTTCCCGGAGATCTGAGACCGCTGGGCTTTACACTACCAGGTGCACTGTAGCAGGATTGACAGATTTAACAAAAACTTCTACAATAACAATTCTCAGGATTTGCTTCACTTGGTTCAAAGTAAATCAGATAAACAACAAAGAAATCCTGTCAAGATTGTGATTCCCATGTAAAGACTGATGTCAGGTCTTGGTGTTGAAATAACTGTGAAATGTATCAGAGCGTATAAACTTTACAGGCATTATTTGTATGCGTTAATGTGTATAATGTAAGTTATTTGAGAAAGCTGTGTACAGAAATTATAATCCTATACCTCATATTTTTTCAGTGAGTATATCTAAATTGTGGGTCTCTTAAGTAAATCAAAGAGATTAAATGAATTGGTTGTTGGGGCATGTTTTTTGCCTGGCTACACTTCCACCTTGCTGTCTAACTTGTGTGTCTAATCCACAATGAGTCAGAGACGGTCTGCATGATGATTATGATACTCTGATTGGTTAGATTTTCAAGGGACTATCCAATCTCTGATGAGTTATTTTTGTAGAACACCTCTCATTTCAAAGACACAATTGACTTCTAATGGTGGCTGCTTCTGACTGAAAAGACGTAGCTGTTGTTCAGCGCAGAACCCATGTCATGGTTAGTAGTCAGGCAACATGTTTTCATGGTCATTTTTTTTTTTTTTATCTCTCAAGAGAAAATATGTATACAAATATCACTTCGCTCATTTCAGAATGCAGTCTGTACACTGAAAACTAAAGATTTCTCTAATGTCACATGCGGAAAGTTGAACTAAGAATAATGGTTGTCTCAAACGTCCGCACACAAACTGTTTTAAATGGTGTTGGTTATAACTTTTTTTTTAACTGATAAATTGTTCTACTGTATATTGTTTTGATTTGCACCCTGTAAAATGTCATTGTCACATTTTTATGCAGCACATTGCAGCAGTAATGTCTTTATTTTCCTATGGTAACAAGTGTTGATAAAGATCTTATATAAATTAATGATATGCATTCATATCAGTGTATATGTGTAAATATGTATTTCTGAGGTATTATTAAAGCCGCTTGAATAAAGCCTGAAACATTCTTTAATTCAGTTGGTTTTCAATTAAGTGTTTTTTCTCAATTAAATCAATTAAGTTTATTTATGAAGCCCTTTTTATATCAGCAGTTGTCACAAAGTGCTTTTACAAAACACCCAGCCTGAAACCCCGAGGAGCAAGCAACAACAGTGTTGAAGCACAATGGTTAGGAAAAACTCCCTAAAAGCAACCAAAATTTAGGAAGAAACATAGAGAGGAACCAGGCTCGGAGGGGTGACCAGTCCTCTTCTGGCTGTGCCGGGTGAACATTTTAAGAGTACAAGTTGTAATAATTAATAAATGCATGTGGTCTGTGTCCAGAATCTATAAAACCTAATCCAGGTCAGAAGCCTGACCAAATGGACAAGGGGGGGGGGGGGCTGGCAGCTGGAATCATCAGGTATCGTCTTGATCTGCAACACAACCAGGAGGACTAAGGGATTTAGAGAGCGCATTCCTTAGATTTACAAGGATTTACAATGGAGAAAGAGAACTGACCCTACTCCCCCGGCACAATAATATACCAACATAAAGCCTTGGGGCTGAGACAGGGCGGGGGCTGGGTATTGCCAACAGAGTTCACCCCAATTGCTCAAGAGGCGCAACGGAGAGACAACAGCAAGCCAGTGACTGCCCCCAAATGGCATTGGAGAGAGGGCATCCCAGTGAAGATGAGTACACCTGGCAAGAAAGCAAGGGTGGACAGTATCAAGCCTTTTCGTTCACATTCACACCCATGGGCCAGACTACATTTAATCATAGACCATGCTGAAGAGATGAGTATTTAGTAGACACTTCAACGTTTGCTCTGAGTCTGCATTTCTAACCTTAATTGGCAGATCATTCCACAATGGGGGAGAAAGCCCTGTCTCCGGCTGTTTAGAAATTCTAGGTACAATTAGAAGGCCTACATCTTGCGGTCTTAGGTTACATGTACGTATGTATGGCTGGATCATTTCAACGAGGTAAGTAGGAGCAAGTCCATGTATTGCTTTATAGGTTATCAGTAAAACCATAAATCGGCTCTAGCCTTAACAGGCAGCCAGTGTAAAGAGGCTAGTACTGGGGGTAATGTGTCCATATGTTTTCATTCAAGTTAAGTTTCTAGCAGCCATGTTCAGCACTAATTGATTATCTATTGATTTATCAGGGTAACCGGAGACAAGAGCATTTCAGTAATCTAATCTAGAAGTAACAAAATCATGGATTCGTTTTTCTGCATTAGTTTTTGATAAAAGGTTTCTGATTTTTGCAATGTTCCGAAGATGGAAAAAACAGCTCTTGAGATACATTTTATATGTTCATCAAAGGAGAGGTCAGGGTCGAGGGTGACGCCGAGGTTTCTCGCAGTTTTTTTGGGATACAACCATACAATCGTCGGGGTTCACTGTGAGATCTGCTAACAAAACTCTTTGTTACTTGGGTCCTAAAACGAGCATTTCTGTTTTTTTCTGAGTTTAAAAGCATAGCACTGCGGTCTCAGTGCTATGATGGAGTCTGGAACAGGACTGGAGCATTTCATAAATGTTATTTGTCTTCAGGAACTCATTCTAAACTCATTCTAAAACCATTCTAAAACCATAATCAGATATTATTAAATTGTGACCTTTAGAGCAAGTTATCATCCAATTACTCTGGACTCCCGTTTATTTTCTAGTATTGTCACACGCCAGCCATTATCGTCAAATTTACAGTCATTTCATACGTGAAGCAGTATGTGTAAAGACCTAGTTTTGCACATCAGCACAACATAGGCTACAGACATACCAGGATAGCACGTTAAGACACAACATACACACCTCATGTTAGGCTAGAACGAAATGTGTTTGATTAAATATAATACCCTTAGATATTATGCTGATTCTCCCTTATTACTCAGCTCTAAGACGTGAATTTTAGCATTCACTGCAGGTTTAGTGAACGCCGTTTTAGCGAACTTACATGTAACCCATACCTCAGGTTGTATGCCATCTTTTATAAATACTTCAATTGTGGAACGTTTTTTCCCCATGTATTACGTCTTTTCATACACCCAAGATCAAAACTATATTGAACTGTTTTATGATAGAGCTGGTATTATCAATGAAATATTTACATTACGCAGTGATGTTTAAATGTGATCCGGATATACATTTCGACGTCACCGGGGAAAATTACCAATGAGCTGGAAGATAAATGTTCGGTCGGAGCCGCCGCCTACCTCAGTACTGTAGCTCATCTCGAATCAGACCGAATGGAATTCTGCACTGCCTTCTTAAAAGATTCCGCACATTTTAATTCGCACATACACACATTCCTCTGACGTTTTGCTCAGCGTACAACATACTGCTGGCGTGACCACAAAAAGCTGCTCGGTTACGCTGTAAATCGGGACAGCAAGTGAAGATATCCGAGAGAAAGATACAAAAATACACTGTTGTACGGTGAGTATGCGTAATTTATTAAACACGAGAGGCTAGCTTTGCCATTTTATCCCACTATTATTGTTCACATGTTTGAAATTGATGCTGCCCGTGACAATGTTACAAACTTGACTCGATTGAATACATTATTGCTAAGTAAATGCAGACATTAACGTCATATGTTTAGCTTTTTATAAAACAATAATCTTCCGAAACGGTCCGATTTACGCAAATGTGAAATGTTTTCAGTCCAAGTAGACTAACTTTAAAAACCCAGACGGGTGTAACCCATCATTTACATATTCGCACATATGTCTGATCGCTTATTTCAGCATGTCTACGTTAATTGGCATGGCATTTGAAGGCTTCATCCAGGAACGCACTTTCCTGTGCTCACCCTGGTCAAGCAGGGTATTGTCACGCATGGTCTGTGTCATGTCTGGCTTTGTTTGTACAGTACTTGTTTTGCTTTTTGCACTGGCAGAGCATTGCTTGCTGTGTAGCATAGGATTGAACTAACGGTTAACAGTAAAGCAAGAGGCGGTCAATGCTGTCATTATCGCTGCTCTATCCGATTACAGAAACAATTCATTCGAAATTACATTCACAAATTGTTTTCGAAATTTGACCTTGACCTGTTTTAAAGTTAATTTTGTCTCTATTTTTTTTTTTATCCCGCAACACCTATGCCTCCCTTATTTAATGCAATAATCATTTGTGCCTCCATCAGTCAGTCTGTAGTTTTACACCAGATGTGTGATGTTAAGTAAATGGATGTTTTGGAAATTGGAAGATTTTTATGTTGGTTTTCAAGTCTTAAAAACAGGCACTACGAACTGTTACTTACCTTTCATATCAAATGTTCAACTGTAACTTATGATGTGAGCCTGACAAGATGTTAAGACTTATGTCATCTGTCAGTTATGTAGACAGTGCTGTGATATCAGTTCATGGAAACTGCATGATGCTGACCCTCTACAGGAGCAGGCTAACGCACTGCACGTCTGTAACCACAGTTGGCACCAGAAGACCTGACCCCTAATCATTACGTTCATCATACGAGTTTAGAATAATGTGTTAGGGGTGATTAGTGGCCAAAATGACAGTGAAGTGGTTTGAGGAGAAAAATAAATCAAAACAGCTGGGGAACACCTGAAATGATATCGAAAAACTAATTTGAAGTGTTTCTTCCTTCTGCTTTCTGCCTGGGTTCTGTCTGTGTTCTGAGGTGATCTTATGTCTATCCCTTATGATTTTTGTTCTGTTCAGCCCTACAGTCGTGTGTGTTTGTTCATGGTGCTCTGAGACCCGGTGGAGATCAACTGGTGTCCGGCTCTCTCTTCTACCACTATAACCATATTCCTGTTAAATGACTCATCTGTCTTTAGACTGCCTTTCCATGTTCCATCTAGCCTAATCAACCAAAACTAGATATCTGGTGAGGTGACGGTAATTTCATATGCCAGGGTATGTCATGATACGATAGTAACCTTGCTGTTTTAGGCCCATGATAAGAGTTCCTTTTTGAAAAGCTAAGTACATTACTTTTTATTTTCAAGAAATCAATCTTGTTGAAAAGCTATACATTTTAGCCTAGGGTATTTTTTATCTTTGACTCTGTCCTCTTAGGCTACATCAGAACAGGTCACTTCAGAGGTTAAAGTTACAGATGATCCAGAGGAAATCTGCTAATGTAAAATATTAGTCTGTTGGCGCTGGTCAGGTCATGAACTCAAACTTATCCAACAATTCTCTGGATCAGATCCCTTTCAGATTTCAGTGGAAAATTCTACTGATTCTAGTCGATGAGAAAGGACAGCTACTGCTGAAGTCAGCCGGTACTGAGAAAAAAAAACTTGATTTGCCTCCGGGTATGTCTGTGTTTAATGAAGTGGGCTACAGCACCTGTGGTGAACACCCTTGTACACCCTGGTTTCATGTCGGGGCGTATCCGAATCAGGCTTATCCCTTCCATTACGAGCACCTGCAGAGGCCAGTCTGCATACATTTAGCCTAATTCTTCTTTAATTCGGACTGATCGGTTCTTATTAAAGCTGCCTTACTAATACTGACTTTGTTAATCCCCCCCCAGTTTCATGGGATACGTTGTCCTGGGAGAGAGGGGTTGAAGGGTGAGACTGACGGTCTCGAGGTTCGCACCCTCTCGGAGGTGGAAATAGAGAAACCCATGTGGTCTACATGATGCGTTTCTGTGCGTGAGGCTGTGAGTGTTGCAGTGCCCTGGCAGAACCCTGCTGTGTAGTCTGATGTTTCTGGCAACAGTCTGAGAGTAGGAGGGAGGAGCGTAGGTAATTCCATTCAACACTAAGGATTATCAGTCACAAGTTATTCCCTCCACCTTCCCTCCTCTCTCTCTCCCCCCTTTCTCTGTCTGTCATGTTCTCTGGTTCAATTACATTCATGCCTGTTAACTGTTAAATGGAAGGTGCCAACTGCCAGCATGACTGACTGTTCTCAAAAAGGTTCCGGCCTAACTTCACACTAGCCGTGAATAGACGATTTCACTGTTTCTGATGGGCAGCATTTAGTCGTAATCTTGAATGGTCGAATCCAAGCATGATATAGACACACACTCACACATCTGTCGGCTTGCTGCCTTTGTTTTGTTGTCATGACAATATGCAGTGAGGTGTGCAGAGTGCAGTGTGACTCAGGAGAATGTGGGTGTTGAATCACTGCTCGATGCCTGAGGTGACTGTTGCCTTATTTCTGTGAGGATATGTCAATAAAGCTGTCTTCTCTTCCATCACCGCCGATGCTTGGCTGACTTCCACCGGGACTCCGGCAGGAATGTTTTTGTTTTCAGCTGATCTCGTATGTGGACGAAGGACAGGAGATAGAAGAGGCCACTTTACATTGTGCCAGAATACTAGATGGGATTTAATGTGAGTTTTGTGTGTGTGTGTGCTGTCAGGCTTTGAGGAGAGACCCTAACGAGAGGCCCAGCCAACATGCCGCTGTTCGGTAAGTCCCACAAGAATCCTGCCGACATCGTCCGGACTCTGAAGGAGAACTTGGCCATCCTGGTTAAACAGGACAAGAAGACTGAGAAGGTATGGTTTGTCTTTACAAAACAAGTCTGTACAGCACTAGTCTTTAGAAAACAGGTCCTTACAACACAAGTCCTTGTAACTTTCTGCACAACATAAACGAGCACTTCCCTTTGGGAAAGGAGCTGTGTTGTTGCTGGGGCCTCAATATGCCTCTTCTGTTAGAACCAGTCAGTTGGTGTGGTCATTATTTCGCAGCACCCCAGTTACTGGAGCTGACACTGGGCTGTGAAAGTAGCACCAGGGCCTGGCTGTCCTGTATTGACACCAAGCTGTCAAACCCATCTGTCTCCATCTCCACTGTGGTACCTACAGTAACACACTAACTGGGTCTGGGAACCCTCTAACCGGGCTTCTGAGGCAGTGACATACCAGAGTGTGCGGAGTACTGTGGCATGTCCGGATTAAATGTCTCCCCCTTATGGTCATCACTCTTATGTACACAGCTTGAGCGTACCGTGACATCATCGGGAATCCTGTCCTTCATATTATGAATGAGCTTTAGTGTGGTAACCGGTGTACATCCCCAGGCGTCGGAGGAGGTGTCCAAGTGTCTGGTGGCCATGAAGGAGATCCTGTACGGGACTAATGATAAGGAGCCTCACACAGAGACAGTAGCCCAGCTGGCCCAGGAGCTCTACAACAGTGGCCTGCTCATCTCCCTGGTGGAAAACCTGCAAGTCATTGACTTTGAGGTGATCCCACCACCAGACACCAAACCGAGTAAATCAGAGTTGTCTGAATGGTTCTTTTAGTGTGTGTGTGTGTGTGTGTGTGTGTGTGTGTGTGTGTGTGTGTGTGTGTGTGTGTGTGTGTGAGATCTAGGTATATATGTACAGGGGGTGTTTGTGCATGCGTGCAGCCGTGTTGCCTTGCACATGCAAGGGCAGTTTCCTGGACCCAGGGATAGAGTCAGGAAACCTGAGAATCTCATTCGAGAATCACAGACTTACTCCTTACTCAATCTTTGTTGGAAGTGCTTTTAGTCCAGCGATAGGATTAAGCTTAACCCAGGTCTGGGAAACCAGGCCTGGGATGTAATAGTAAATGAATAGTGTGCTGTGTCAGATGTATTGACATGGTTATGTACTAAACACTAAGGCCCTGTCTAACTAGTGGCTTGTGTGCATCGATCCGTTTAATGAGGAATGACTGTAGTGTTGTGTTACATGGGAAGTTGCTATGCAATATGTGTGTGGCTGCATGTGCATGGGAGCATGTTCACTATGATGTATATTGTGTTTCCTTGAAAATAATGGGAAATCATGATTGAGGCTTTGTGTTGTGTTGGGAGTTGATGGTTAACAGTATGTTTACACCGATCTCTTTTGTCGGTATGGATTGTGTCCTTGGCGATGTCTGAGCAGAATTTCCATTGCCTTTTTAACTGGCGTGGGTATTGTGCTATGTTTCTGATATCATCCCTCTTCATTTCTCTTCTCTTCCGTCTCCTCCTCCTCCGCTAGGCTTCCAGGAGAGAGGAGAGATTCTGGAGATCTTCACGACAGATTTCCAGATGAGGTTGCTATGGGGAAGCAGGGGTTCGGAGGGCAGCCAATCAGAACGCTACGAGAAGTTCGATAAGGTCCTGACTGCTCTTTCCCACAAGCTTGAACCACCCGTACGCCACAGCGAGCTATAACACCCATCAACCCAAACACCCCTTTACACAATACATCACTCACAGTGGTACGGCCTGTCTCTTCTTTATGTTGCCTTAAGGCACGTGGATTCAGAATAGTCCAATGAGAAATGAAATGGGAGGAGCTGGCTCACAAGGAAAAGCAAAAAGCTGGTTGGAGAGAAGACGAAATAACAGTTGGACAGAACGGAGCATCTCAATGTACATCCCCAGGAAAGCACAAAGGGCTTTTTCACAGCTTCTCGACAGTGCGGGAAGTAGGGTATCCTACCCATCTGCAATGTACAGAGAACTACGGTGTGAGCCGAGGGTCAAACAGCTAAGATGGATGGGGGCTGTTTTCACTTGCACCTGCCCTGTCCTTATGGTACCTGTTATAGCCACGCTGTTGTATCACTCACTTAAAGAGACAGTAACATTTAACACAATGTGCTTGTCCTTCAAGACACCTGATCTGTATTACCATTAAGTGAAGGTAGCATAAACATAACCACATAAAAAAAATAGATATGCATTAGTTTACTTTCAAAAGCCTTGATGCAAAAGTTACCACTCACATTTCTATTTTTAGAGTTGTCAGATAAAGTGATAAGGTTTCAGAAGATTTCCAAAGTCAAGTCAGACTATTTTTTATGAGGGCTGTGATGTCATAAAGAGGACCCCGCCGACCAGGCTATTTCTTACACTGTAAACACTGAGAAATATTTTCAAACGTAGCTAAATAATATTAAACCAAAATTTGTACCACATATTTAAATTTAATATTCAGCCTACTTACAAACAAATACCTTATTGTACTATCCAACTAGCCTACTAGCTATGCTTTTAACCTTATCCTGGCATGACTCAGCCAGTGTCTTTCAACACATAGCTAGTTAACTGGCTAATTTCAATCTGCAATAGCTTACTGAGCCATAATTTAAGCAACATTTTGAAAATAGCCTACTTAAAGTAATCGAATCAGTTAGCAAAAATGCTATGTTGTCATCTTACTCAGCAAGCTAGTTGGCTAGTTCGCCTATGTAAACAGCATGGTTTACCAAAGGCTAACAAATATTGTTCATGCTTTTGGTCTGGAAAAATGGCCCAACTTTAATGACTCAAAGTGTAGTTTGAGACGTAAAGAGAATGCCCAGTATACAGCATGTACTGTATATATAAATTAGTTACATTTTAGTAATCCAGAGGTGAAGGCTTCAGGTATGTGGAGTAGTAGTTCTCATCTCAATGGGTTCTTATGATGTTAACAGTAGTGCATTGTGGGTATTTGCAAAGATCAGTTAGTCAATTTTTCCCGAACATAACCATTTTTGGAGTTCTAGATAACCAGATCATGACTAAAACCAGATCATTATGTATTTGACCAAACTGCTTTGTGGTGAGTAAAAAATAATGCTACCTACCCTTTCAAATGAGCAGTTTTGGGTTAAAGAATGTTCTTGTATAGGCTTTTATGGTTGCCATTCATTTTCATATGTTGAATATCTTAGACAGACAGACAGTCACGTATCTGCTCCAACACACATCATAAAGTTAATGTTGCCAAATCACATCAACTGTCTGAGGCAAACTGTACCTCTGCCAAATGTTTTGTTTGTGTGCTGTTCAGAGGCAGTCACATATAATAGTTTTTATCGAGGGCTCTTCTGAGAAGGTTTTTCCACTGTTTCTGGCAAGTCATTAATTTTTCATATGATTCTGGTTTAGTTTGAGTGCTATTTGGTAGCCCTTATCTTATTGGGGGCTCTTCTGGGAAACATTCCTCTACCTATTTCTAGTATGTCATTAATGTTTCATGTGTCTCCTTTCCAATTGAAGTACACCAGTTGAGCATGCTTGCCTTGCTACTATCCATTTGTCAAACACACACACACCATTAGAAATACCCCCAAAGCACTCTGTGAATTATTGTACTTCGGGCACATTTATTACATTTGTGACTGTACTGTTTTCTTACTTTGACTTTTTAAAAGATGTGGCATTCCAAATACTAATGATTTTATTACTATTTTATGCCTGACAGACTTTGTTGTCATGGTCATATAACATGTTTGAGCCTTTACTGTTGCCACAGGATTCAGGTTTTAACCGGCGTGAATGAATGTGCTTCAGTCTGAAAGTGATCCAGAATGTTCTCAGGGCAGAACGGAGGCCCACTCAGACCTAGCCTGGTTCCAGATCTCGTACGTAGCTGTCAGCCAAAAGTACCCTTAGAACAACACATAGATGTGGAATCAGACTACCTCAGACCCCCTCCGTGACTGTGTAATGTATGTGTGTGGTAGCGTATGTAAGGTGTATATTTAAAATGATATGGTTGAAGTGGTAAAAAGGAATATAGGCAATTCTCTAATTATGAAAAGCTTTCGGTTCACATCATCATAGGATCATCATACAAGTTTACAGATCTTCATGTAGTCTAAATATTTTTGGGGGGCTGAAATGCATTATTTAGTAAAATTCCATGTAAAATCCAACATGAGGGCTTAAAGGAATCAGGCAGCTTCCAAGAAAATGTACATTGTGATGTTTTGATCAAAGTAAGACTTGGCAACCTTTCCTCCACCAACTCCTAAGCAGTGTTACGGTAAAAATACAAAAGCACTATGAGCGATGATCATGATGTGTTTCAGTAAGTGTCGGTGTCTTTTAAATTATTTCCAATCAATAATGTATTTAGGCCTGAGAGAACAGCCTCTCAGATCTATGCAATCACTTTAATTAATAAATTCATAAATCAATTCAAGGCCTGAGTCCCTTAGAACAAGCCATGTAGACTTTGTTTCCCCCAACGATGTGAATTGCGTGAGTGCCAGAAAGCCAGACACCCCAGGTCGTATTCATTAGGCGCCAAAAGGGAGAAAACAGTCCAAAACACGGAGGGTTTTAATTAACATTTCCAATATGTATCACTAATGTTGGTATTATGTTGCAAAATGTTTTGCTACGTTGTTCCTTAATGAATATGACTCCAGTCTGGCCGATGACTGTAAATGAGGGGACAGCCAAAGTTCAACTGCCCCTTCTGTCCAGTAGAGGGCATTCTTTTTCAGGCAGCAAGGAACCTACAGTGAAACTTGAATTGAAGCTTTTAAATTCAATCTTTTTCGAGTGTTTTTGCGATTATAAATGAAGCCTACTGGTTTAGGAATGATTTGAAATATGTCATGCTGTTTTGTCTCAACTTCTGCTGTACAGACTACATGTTTAACGTTTACCTGTTGTAAATAGTCACCCTAGAAAGATGAATCTGTATAGCGTAAAGACAAAAAACTCCCACGTTCGTGACCCCCATGTTTTTTAAATGTACTGTACATAACTGTTCACTTGTTTTTTTTCAAATAAAATAAAGCTTGAGTCAATGTTGAGTATGATTCAGTTCTATCAACTCGCACTAGATGGCGGCACTGGCTTACTGACACTGAACTTTGAATGTCATCCCTGACTTGGTCCTTGTCTTGCTCTTTGTACACTGTTTCAGCAGCTTCAACAAGAAGCTTGGAAAAATAAATGCAGTTGCATGCAAACTATTGACTTTCACCTCTTTTCAGTCAAAGGAGAGTGTGCATTGGCGTTCTTTTAATTAATGTCATATGAATTGCGAAACGTCTGTAATGCCATCCCTCTGTGTTTGGTTGTGTGTGTGCATGTGTGTGTGCACTCACACATACATCAATGTATGTGAGCCTGTTTTTGAGCTACTGAGCATGTGCACTGCGGGTAAGGGCAGGGCAGGAGTATTAGATAACAGGGGGTGGCGTCAGGCTGACGTGATTATACACTCAGGGTGGGCGGGGACAAGATGGTGGAGATGGGAGTGAAAAGCACAGGCCGAGCTGTTTGTGCGTGCGTGCGTGTGTGCGTGTGTGTGTGGCACATAGCAGCACACAGATGTTCTAGTTCAGAGTGGAGTCAGCGCCAGGCAGTTTTGGGTCAAGTCGGTATCAGGCAGAGAAGGAGCTCTAAGGTTGAGCCGTACCATCCGGCTCAATGACACGTCCCACCCTCGGCCCTGACGAGACAGACACACTGCCACTGATGTCCCCCGTGAGCCCCTCTCCGTCGTTCCCCCGGGTCCCCATCCTGTCCAGCCGATACCTCTTTCCATCCCGCCCCGACGATACAACGGTACAGCCAGACTGTCTCTCTCACGTCACCATGAGTCCGTATGAGTCACAGGTTCGGGAGGCTGCGAACCAACCACACGTTTTATTGTTTTGCTCTGGAATTAAAAAAGGCTGATGGGAAATTCCTGTTAGCAAGTATAGCTACACTAAGGAAGTTGTTTTTTTCTTATTCATTACATGAGCTATGTGTCGCAATAACCCTGCATGTGTGAATTTCCCCTTGCCTCCATGATTGACAACATGGTCATACTATTGGATGTCATACTATATGATGTGGAGTAGTGAATGACATCAAGTAGTTCAACTGGCAATTGGAATATATTTTGTAGCATCTTGGTAGTTTAACTACATTCAAATCCAGTTTGTTTTACATAGTTAATTACTTTCTAATCCTTTCTCTGGATCAGATTATCCACAATTTCACTTGAAACATTGTTTTTTGTGTTTAATACGTTACTACACGTTCTGTGGACAAAGTGATTTGTTCTTGTATTCTCTGACTCTTACCATATACATACATACATATGACCATTTTGTTTGGATGTGGTAACCTAGAAAAAGTTTGAAAACTACATTTTTCTGAGAATAGCTGTATTTTAGTTAGTAGCTTCCCAAATCACGTTTCATTCCACAAACACGGTTCATTCATTAATTTCTCCATGTGACTGCTGAAACAGAGCTTGGGACTTTTCCTCTAAAAAAAAAACCCATCCCTATCCTCAACAATTCACTACTAATCTAATCCTCTCTGCCTCTTTTCACGGCAAATCCATTGTGTTCTCCATTGTCTGCCGTCCATGTGTGACATAGCGCATGTCCGTGGCAGTATATCAAAGGATTGATCATGCCTAATTCATCACATAGCAGCCACAATTATGTCCTGTTTATATCAGCTGAAAGTATCATCGCCAAATGCATCTGATCTAACATGTGGATAAGAAATGTAAAGCAGACTTCAAGAGACAATATGTAAGTGTACGTTTGCAACATAAACCAGAACCCATATTCATAAAGCGTAAAGTGCTAATCTAGGATCAAGTCCTTGTATCCATGTAATCTTATTCATTATGATCTAAATGTAAGCTTGGATCAGCTTTATGAATACAGGCCTGGGCTGTGTATTGATGTTCCTGGGATCAGCGTAGCGTGTTGTGGCAGGACGGATGGTGACAGCAGAGGAAGAACTCAGACCAGCTTAGCATTAATGGGGAGTGTCATCACTCTGATGGGTTAATACCAGTATGGTAATACTTGGCTACTAAATCTATGGGGACTCCTAGTAGACGCCCCTCCTGTCACATACATGCCACGCGTGGCTCACATGGTCTGTACCATTTCGTTTGCAGTGGAAAAATCACCTAATTTTAGTCCTCTAATATGTTGCGGTTGAAAAACTAGGGGTCAGACATGAATTCAGGTTCATTTCAATTCAAGCCTATTTGGAATTATCTTGAAGTCCCATTTGAGTGAATAACGGTTGGTTTGAATGGAAATAACATACAGACAGATGAGTAGGGTACAAGACTTGACTTCCATACAGTCACAGACGGTGTTGGCGCATGCGCTCTGGTTCACTGCACACTGTCACAGTGTGGTAGCCACGGCAACCCGGGTTCCAAACGATTCCGCCACAACCATGTTAAATTTACATTTTAGTCATTTAGATGCTCTGACAATCTAACCAAATTTAGAAGATCTGGAAACATCTCCTTTCCTATTCGAAACACATCACTTTCTAGAAAATGCCTCTGATGTGCTGTCAGGACGATAGACGTTTCACCTTGCTGGCTCCCAGATTCAATCTAGTAACTGCTGGGTTTTGTGCCGCCTCTTTTCCCATGTAGTTAAAAGTCTTGCTGTGTAATTACTATGTTGTTAATGAAGTTATGGTGTAAATCTCATGGCAATTTGGACAACTCAATATAGCTTAATTTTAAGATGTATTTTGGGGCATTTTATGCTTTATTGACAAATGTGAGAAAGATGGAGAGAGCGTTTTCCAACAGCAGTAGACTGGAATCGAACCAGGGTAATATGAACAGAAGCAACACCATAAAACCACTAGACCACCCTAGGCCATGATTCAATACTATTGGGCCATTTTAAAACTGGAAATAATGTACACTTCCTGAATAGACTGGAATTGAGCACAACCCTGCTTATCGCTATTACTGCTATGTTAATTACAAATACGCAATTAGTTTGATCTAACCAGGGCTTACATCAAATGTGTACTTAAGGATTGGAAGAAACAAAGTGAGAGACAGATCCGACCTCAAATGACCAAATGTAACATCTGCTTTTATAATTACAGGTCCCTGAGGGACTCTGCTTGTCTAGCCTCTCCTGCGTGAACATAGGTCAGTCTCAGGTCTACCATTGCCTCGCTTTCTGACCCCCCTCATCGTGCTTCCTCACCCTTCTCACCAGTCCACCAAGCCTCTACACCCGGACTTCCTCATTATCACATGAATAGTGCCTGGAAAAGGCCACTGAAGCCTTGGACGCCAACAGAAGGCAGGAGATTTGCAATTCAATCTCCCCCACCCAAATCGGGACAGGCCTGTCACCAGTATGACAGAGGACGGTGGGGGGGGGGGGGCTGCGCCCGCATCGCCCACACGCACCCGCTGACACACACACACATACACACACATATACACACTCGCATTCAACTTTCGTAAAACGTCATGTATGAGTTTTCCTGTTTCTCTGTGTGACACCGCCCTGTTTACCATAATGACGTTAGCATTGTTCCCCTGATCAGGAGTCCATTTTCTAGGCTGGCCAATGGCTCTGACTCATCATTTGATGTTCGAGGAAGAGACAAAGGAAATTGTATCCTATGTGAAGTCTTAGTGGGTCATTTAATAATCAGTAAGTGCTGTTTTAATATTACGCGATCTTGTTACATTAAGTTTCATATTTTGGCGGGAGAAATAACGTGTCCATTTTATGCGACTCAGGTAATAGAGACAGTTTCCTCAGAGCTGCCCTTCTCACTGAGTACCACAACTTGAAAGCCTATCAAGGTTTTGCTGGATCCCGTTATCAACGCAATTCTGAGTACGTCCAAATCTGTCAGACGTTCGTTATTCTCCCTATTTGATGACATTCAATTTGTCCGACAGGTTTGGTGGAGTTCAAGGACATTCATCCTCTGATATATGCTCCCCGTGCTGCTTCTTAACTCACTTGTCGTTTCACCAGGAACTTAACTGAAGGAAGAGTAACAAAATTCTGAATGCAATGTGACAAGGATGCTCTTGTAGGGCAACGAAGGCTCAAACCCGGAGAGCTGTGACTGCAGTGCCTTGAACCGCAGCTCCACTTGGGGACAACTGACTGATTTTGAGGTATTGGTACACAACGTTTGTCTATTGTTTTATCCAACATAATTGACCACAAAGATAGTCACACAACCTCCTATTGACTGTAGTAGCAGTCACATATTGTCTGCAGTACCGTAGTCCCCTGTCAACTTTGAACTTTCAATGAGGAGGCAGTCTGACATTGTATCATTCAAAGTTTGAGGAAGTAAGCCATCTGGCTGTAGAAACTTAATGAGAAGGGCAGTTGTTGTCCACTGTTCTGGCTTCTGGCCATTCCAGGCCCCGTCTTCTTTCTTCCCCAGAATCCCCACTCTAGCTTCTCCATAGAGATGAATAGAAAACCCAAATTGGCTAACATGCATTTTAGCAGTGACATCGTTTTATACTGGCTTCCAAAATGTTAAAGGTCAGCTCAGTAACATTGATACGAGTGGTGCTCTAGCTATTTTGAAGAACAAGAGACAAGACTTCAGGAGCAGATGGGTCGTGGTGATGATGTATAGATACACTGTGAATCCCAAACCAGACCCTCACCCCTGCCCACTTGATTGTAGTGCCCTCTTGATTGATTAATTAGGTCACTAATTGGTTAGTTTCTATCCTCACCTGGTTGTTTAGGTCTGAACTGGGAACCAGTTTATAGAAAAAACAAAAACCTGCGGACACTCGGCCCTCCGTGGAACCGGTTTGACTCCCCTGCTCTACTCCATGGGGTTTTTCCCAGAGATTAAGCCTAGTCTGGGACTAAACATTATGTTTAAAACAGAATCTACATTAAAATTGCCTTTAGTCTAGGATTAAACTTAATGTTTTTCTGTGAAATCTGCCATCAATCATTTTCACTCCCTCCTCTCGTGGCTTCCGACTGGTTGCAATTGGGCCATGACGACCAAGCCTATCTTTAATCACAGAGCTGTAAATGTTTCTCCAATCAGATGAGACCATATTACTAGCAGTACTTAGATGACATTTACCACTCCAGAGCAACAGCATGTTAGTATCCCAATCCTTTGCCATATCTGAATTATTTCTCAACTTGGTTCAAATCCCAGTACCTACATTTTACGTAGAAGATTTGAGTGTGTATAAGGTTGAAAGTAGGCTTATCCTGTGTGCATGTTAAGTATCCTTCAAACAGTGTGATCATGTCAGGGTTATTCAAACCAGTGGTTTCATAGGCAGGCATTAAATGACTGATTTGTTGCAGCTGGGCAGAACTTTTTCTAGGTTTGCATCATTGCACATTTTAAATTGTTCTGGCAGGTTGCTTCCTTGTGTTCTTTAACATGTGTACCATTTCTATTTGCTCACCTCTACATGTCAGTCCAACTGCTTTTTGTTTAAGTATGGCTATATGTATTTCAAGTATTCACTCCAGAATGCCAACTGGCAGTGAAACCTTCATTTTAGTCTCTGGTAATTAGCTCACCTTTAAGATAATGAGATGTGAAATGTAGAATAATATGACTATGTAAAGTAATTAAAGTACAGTTAGAGCAAGACTAAAATAATTTTTACTGTGAGCTAATGCACTACAGCAAATTAGTGATTCCTTTTTTATGATGTTATTTTACACTTTTTCCCTCAAGATTGGCTGAATGGAAGCCATTGATGACGACAAGTTGATCTCTGACAGCACCGTCCCTGGTACCTATGACACCCTGGCTCTCTATGGAGGTCCAGCAGTAGAGTGTCAGGTCTGGGATCTGAGGGATCAGCTGAGGGCTGGTATATACTGCCTGGACCACAGTGTATAAGAAAACAAGCTCTGTATCAAAGAAGGGGGCATCTCTCGACAGAGGTTGTTCAATGTCCTTGACCCTATCAAAGCCTTTCTGTCTAAATTGAAAAGTGAGGCTGCTCTCATTAGAGTGAAGCCTGATCTGTTTAGGGAGGATGTTGAGAAGCAGGTTGGGAGAATAGTTTAAGATAAGGTTATGTGGAGGAAGTCTGACATACTAACAATAGCTAAGGCAAGAGGAAAGGGGAACTTATACAGGCATCCAGCTTTAAGCTTGGTGTCCCTCTCTTGGAAATAGACAACCAGGGTGACTATAAAGTTGATCATATTGCAGACAAGCAGATACAAATAATCAAACAGAGGCTGCATGCAAGAGTGTCCTTTTGATCAAGTCCAGTCCATACGCTACGCTACTTGATTGCGTTCTCCCTGAGACATAACCCACTAACCTCTGTGATTGCTATGTGCCCTGTTATTGTAGTAAGCTCTTTAAGAACACTAACATTGTACTTTGCCTCTGCTTGCATAACATTAAAATTGCTTAAAGCAGCTGGTTTCCTTGGTTTTTAATTTGAGCTTGCTAACATGGCCTCACCAATAAGAATAGTTTTTGATACAGTATTTCAATGTTATTCTAGCAACAAAAAATACATACCTAGTGTAGTTACATTCCTCCTTCTGGTCTGGCACCTCAGTTGCATATGGGTAGATTGGCTGTTTTAGCTATTTTAGCTAGCTTACCTGACATCGCCAAGCTTCATACATATTTGCTAATTTGAGCATAAAACAACACAACTTTATGTGCTACACTGATTATCAGCATACCTATTTCCTTTCATAGGACGTTTGACTGGCTGGCTTAGCTATTTTAGCTAGCTAAGCTGAAGTTGTCAAACCTCATATTCTGCACATTTGAAAACAAACACAATTTTCTGGGCTTTACTAGTAGTATACTTATACCCTATTCTGTTACAGTTAGTTAGCTAGCTAAAATGACATCAGCTCGCTAGGTAATATTGGACATACCATAGAATGTTAGTATTCTTTACTGGCAGATATGGTACGATATGATTTCTTTATCAAAGAATGTTTGCCTCACATTTGTTATGATAATAGATCGGTACAGGTATATTTGTTTAGGCATCAAATTTTGGCACAGTGGTGCGAGCATAATTAAATTTAAATGTTGCCCGATAAGTATTGATAAGTCTCTATGACATCCATAGAGAGCCTAATTCAGGTTATTTTCCTTACTTTTCTCACAAACTGTTTTTCAGAGCTAAATGGTCACAAAATATCAGGGCTCCCTATGGATATCATATAACTGACGTAAAAATAGTTCATACATGCATTATTTAAGCAGTTAATTGGTGGCCAGTGCTGGTTACAGTTGAGATGATGATAGTTTGATAGTTTGGTGGCTTTAATTGGTTGCAATTGGATCTTTGAAACCAGGCCTAACCAATCATAAAGCTATACATTTGTTTCCAATCAGTCCAGGTCAGTTTGTCAGCAGTATCTGGATGACATTCATTAAGCCAGAGCTTCAGCCTTTGTGAGTATTCCAGTCTTTTGCCCTATTTGAATCATTTCTCAGCTGTACCTAATAGGAACTATGAGCATGTGAATTCTGTATAATAGGTCTAGGCTATGTAAAAATAATTAATGTAATAATTATGCAGGAATTACATCATGTTAAGAAAACCAATGATTTAATCTGCTGGAATGTGCTAATTGGCCACTTTGCTTTCATTTTCCTAAGTCTTTTGGCAGATTGTTGTATGTTTCTTCTTCAATATGTCCCTGAGGACCACAGAGATATCTTTGTGTCGATCTCTCCATCTTAGTCCCACTGTTCTTTGTATAAGTATGGCTGTAGTTTTAGCTGTTTTTTTTAGGACTCTCCATTCCATAACACATTCTGGATTGATTGTTCCAATTACTTGATATAAGAAGCTGTAATTGAGTCAAATTCATATCAAATTGTCTACATGTACTATGTTCTTGTTTACATGCTCTTTTAATGAAAAAAACACAGTAAATAAAATAACATCAATTAAACTAAGGTATTTTAGGTATAAACTGAGGGAATGTATTTTATTTTTCTCAGTAACAATGTGATATTACTTGGTTGCATCAACAGAGATATAAATATTTATTTGGCTTTTAAATATTTTTTTACACTTTCTCAACCCTGCTCCTGGACGGCCCCCTGCCCTGCATGGTTTAGTTCTCTCCCTGCCCTAACATACCTAATGTAGCTCATGAAGGACTTGATAATGAGCTGATCATTTGAATCAGGTGTGACAGAGCAGGGAGAGATCTAAAACATGCAGGGCAGGGAGGGGCCCAGGAGCAGGGTTGAGAATCACTGTTTTAGTACAACCAACAGACATCCATACCGAATCACATGCATCACTGTTTATATTTCCATTTATTTGTCTGAAACCAGAATGACAGAGTATAGCCTCCATTTTAGTTTAGTACAGTATATAGTTGATCTTCAGGTTAACACTGCTGAAGAAAAAGAATTCAGAAGATGATTGATAAAGTCATTACTGTTTGCTTAGGGAGGTCCAAATGAGTTTTTACTGTGAACCAATGTACTAAGGGGTTTTTGCCAAGAGAACACATTCAATGACAGTGAACTCTAACTCCCAGAATCCTACAAGATTGTCTGAATGGAAGCCATTGGTGACAAGAAGTTGATCTCTGACATCGCCATCTCTGGTCCCCAGACCATGGCTTTCTGCGGAGGCCCAGCAGTAGAATGTCCCGCCTGGGATCAGCTGAGTGCTGGTATATGTTACCTGAACCTCAGTGTGTCTGCCTTAGACTACAAACATTTCTGTATGAATTTAAGTGAGGCTGTTCTCATTAAAGTAAAACCATCCATTTGGTATTGAGAATGTGGAGAAGCTGGTTTGGACAACTTTTATTGAAGACAACAATCTATGGGTGAATTCTGACATGCCAACTATGGTTGAGGTCAAGAGGACATGAGGTCTTTGCTCAGGCATCCAGCTTTGCTCTTAGGGTTCCTTCGTTAGAAACAGACAATGACGGTGATGATATAGTGAGTTGTGTTACAAACAAGGGGGAAACAATTGTCAAACACTTGAACAAGCATCACAAGCGTCAGGCCAGTGTGGTGGGGATGCTATACTTGAGTCACTCCAGTGACACTGGCTCTGGCACACTGTGAAGCACGTTTAAAACTCCTAAGAGGCAGAAAAGATAAACCCCTGGCTTTGTCAGTACCTTAAACATCTCTCCCAAGACCAGTCATTAAGTTAAATCATTGATGGGAGTTATGATTCTATTGTTTGCCCTGATGTGTTGTTGCTGGACTGGGCTACTTTTTTATACTACTTGGTTATACTACAGAAGTGGAACCAGACTTCATTGCTGTGTACAATATCATGGTATTGTACACAGAAATGAAGTAATGTCATGGTATGGTATGCTTATTTGTTGTACTAGTTCGCCCTTGCTTGCTGAACATCAATAAAAAGGTAAAGAGCAACTGGAGTCCTTTATTTTAATTAAGCTCTCTAACAGGGCTGGATCATTTTGGTATGTGCAGTAACAGGGTAACAAGGTAAGAATTGTTTTGTTTTTGAGCCTACCTAGCTGGCATCACTATTCGTACAGTGATGGAGCCTTCTGCACCAGTGCCTCAGTGGCCCAACCAATATTGTTACGATTGAAGTTTGTTTTTCTGGAATATTGTGCTTTTATTGATAGTTCCTATGTAACAGTGGGCTGTAGTGGAACCCATACTGAAGCAGTGTGTGAACTGGAGGCATCAGCCCAGAGACCAAGACCACAAATAGTTTGGTTTTCAGTAACAATTTGCTGATAATGAACATTAACCTCTGGTTACCGTGTGCATCTTATTTTTTCACTGTCTCTGCAATATCCATTGGTGGGTCTGAAAATGGAGGCTAAAAATTTACATTGAAATTTGCTTGGGAAAAAGTTGTTTAATGCCATTTATATGAATAGATGTTCAGTCTGCAGAGATAAATGTACTTTGAGTATCAGAGGTGAAGTACAGTGATTTGCTTTATTGAGAACATTCATGAGCACTAAGGTTTCTTTTCAATGATCTTCATTAAACATTTCAATTTGAATGTAGCCTATGGTTACTGAATGATACAGTGAAAATCAAATCTTGATTCCCCTAGTGGATATTTAGATAGCATTCATGGACTGTTCAGTACTGGGAGAACCCTGTGGCTTCAGTGTAGTGAACTGTCAGTGGATTCACTGAGGCTTTTATTTTAGCTTAAGGCTCTAATGCAATAACACTAGCACCCTTGTCTATATTTCAAACTATTTGCATACATAGTAGACATTATAGTAGTAGTAGTAGTAGACAATATGTCTTGCATGGAATTCTAGCTGTATCATACAAATGTATGGTTTAAAAGAGTATAGACTAGGCCAATTGTAAAAAATTGATGCAAAAAATTTGGATGAAAATGCACTTGTAGGAAATAAAATTTACAGAGAAAGTTCCCAAAATGGATCATTAACAGATTAGTAGGTTCTACATTGCTTTGTAGAAATTCATTATGACTGGCTATAGGTTTAGAGTGGTGTACCAGTAAGCAAAATTACTGGTTTGAATCCCCACAAGGCAGAAATTGTTCTGCACTGGAGTTTCATAGTCGCTTCAAGGCTGTTACTCTCTTTAAGGGTGTATCCAGGAAGTGGGATATGCAACAAAACATTTCCAAATTACACATGAGTATAATACACTTTGTACTGAACGTGAGTGAAATAGGACATCATTACCGACCTAATATTCACCCCCCAGTTATCTTCAGCTGCTGGAGTGTAATTAGACATGTTAGGAATCCAATATTCACAAACCCCCTCAGCCAATATGTTGTATGACAAGTAGTTTGGAACTGTGGCTTGGAGCTTCTTTTTATCAATTTACATTTATTCTATGTAAATCTGGGGATGTTCTTCTTCCACTGTTCAAAAACTATTCATAATTGACATCAGGTTCATGGCCTATCATACAGCCTGATATTGTCAGGTTCTGACAACTAGGGCTGTTTCTGTTTTATCTAGTAAGAGGTTGCAAACAGACATCCAGTCAAAGATTTGTCCCCATTTTAATTTTATTCAGGCAGGGTCACTCCAGTCTGCTTATCGCCCATCACCTACAGAGGGTTGCCTCAAAGAAGGACATCTCACTGGGAAAAAAAATATGTGTGGGGCCAATAAATTTTTTGCAATCAAACAAGATATTCAGCTTCCTTGGTTAGTCCTTCCTGATGTTTAGATAAGCTTTTCTATTGTCTGAGAATACATTGAGCATGTGGCTTGTGGTCTTTCCATTAAATGTCTGGAGTACTTAAACTACTCTTGGTGAATAAGCAAACCTCTCCCCAGGTCCCCTAAACATTTCACATTTCTGTTTTAACCTGTTTCTGTTTTAACTTGCACACCTGATGTAATTACTCAAATAATCATCCAGCTTTTTATTAATTAAATCAGGGTGTGCCAATTTAGGGTTATTACAAAAATATGTAATGCCTGACGGCCCTTGAAACATTTGGGAAACCCTGGCATGGGTTACAATAGTTGTAATGGTTTCAATCTTATAGCCTCTGAAGTGGTGGTATTCAAATCTTACAGCACGAGATCGGAAGCCTGCTGGTTTTCTCCTGAACCTCAGTATTAACTGCACCCACCTGGTGTCCAGTGTCTAAATAGGTCCCTGATTAGGGGGTTCAAATGAACAAATGGAGTGGAACTGGCCTAAAGGTCAAAATTCAAATACCTGTTCCAGTATACCTTTGCCTAGCTAAATTGATTGTGTTGGTCTTGCACGCTTTGAATCTTTCACTTAAAAAAACGAGGGAGGAGAGTGGCAATATTACACAGGGAAAATAAAGTAATCAAAGACGAAAAGGCAGTGTGAAAACCTCTCACCAATCACAGCACTGAAACTTCTAATTGAAACAAAGAAAGCAAGAAAAAAAAACCTGTGCTTGAACTGATGAGATAACCCTTGATGAAGCGTGAATTGCTCTAAAAACAAACCACATTTTATGTTGCATGGGTGATGCGCTCTCGATCTGACCCTTTTGCATAAATAGCCTTTAATAGTCCACTAAGGTGGTCTTTGTTCTGTCTCTGCGCACGCAGTTAAGTTCTGATTATTTTCTCCCACTAATTTCTCTTTGGACCTAACAGATCAGGTCAGAAAAAGGTCTTAGGCGATTGGTTGGGCTGCCTGTGTAAATAGGCTTTAGGAGTGATAATTTTGTGCCACTGCTGGTCGCTATTGAGATCAGCTCATTGATAGTTTAGTGAGGGATTGGCTGGTGTTAATTTGGGTTTTTTTAATGGTTGCAATTGGCCCTATGAGACCACACCACTCCTCATCATTATGCAATAAATTAGTTACTAATCAGTAGAGGTCAGCCCAGCAACCTGTATGAAGCTCCTTGGGACACTTCAGTAAATAGCCTAGACTTTTGCCATGTTGTTTTGTTGTAATTATGGTCTTGGTTACTAATGCCTGCATGTTCTAAATAGTAGGTTTCTTTTGGCAGGTTGCATGTTTTGAAGTTTATTAACATGAGGACAACTGAGAAATTTTTGTTTTGCCATCTCTTCATGTCAGTCCTATTGGTTCTAATGTAAGTATGGCTTTTAAATGTTCAAATAAGTCTTAATGAATTCCTGAATAAAACCTAGATTCTACATTGTCTGCTATTCATGCTATTTTTTTTAAATGTTAATATTGCATGTGCAACATTTTGTAAATTTTAATGGTTTGTAGTATGACATGGTTTCATTGAGAAAGCCCAGTTCTGTTCTCACCAAATTGGTGTTTTATCTGATCAGCTTTCAAAGGACTTCTGTGAAAAGAACTGTCAAAGTTCAGCAATAGGCTGTCTGAGTACGTTAAGCCCATATAGCTTCGGTGCAAAAACAGGAATTCGCATGGGCTGCAGTTACATTAGCAGAGCTCATCTGATGATCGAAAGACCAATTAGTTAAATCTGAACTGAGCTTTCTAAAACATAATTATTCTGAGGGTTATGTCTGGAGGTTTTCATTCCTTCCTCATGCTTAAGGTCACTGATTTGATAGGAACTATGCTCACCTGAATTTCAACTTTTTAATTGGTCCTATTTTGTTATTAGGAAACAAAGTGGTGTATACTAGCCCCTCTGAAGAATGTTTTATCTGACTTGTCTAAAAACAACCATTGATACATCGTTTGAACCATTTCCCTTAACATCTCCATTTGTACAAGTTTTATCACCTGTTTGCAATCTGTCATGTGATCTGTATGGTAAATGTCGCATGATTTGCAGAACACTTTGGTCAAATGTAATGGCACGCTGGTTGAATGAACAAGGTGGGATTGCATTTTTGTGGTGAGCAAATGCATAATTCATGAATTCTATTCTGTATGGAAAAGAAAATGAGGGACTCTTTTTGTATGATTAACTTTCAGAGGTTTTTGCCAAGGAAATGACTTCTTCAATGACAATAAAGGACCCCAACTTCCTGAATCTTTCAAGATTGGCTGGATGGAGGCCATTGATGACCACAAGTTGATCTCTGGCATCACCATCCCTGGTTCCCATGACACTATGGCTCTATGGAGGCCCAGCAGTAGTGTCAGGCCTGGGATCTAGGGGATCAGCTGAGGGCTGGCATACGCTATCTGGACTTGAGGATCGTTGCCTTAGAAAACAACCTCTATCTTGTCCATTGGGTTGTCTACCAACAGAAGTCATTCATTGAGGCCCTTAACACAGTCATAGCCTTTTTGTCTAAATTCAAAAGTGAGACAGTTGTGATTAGAGTAAAGCCTGAATTGTTTAGTAAAAATGATGTTGAAATGCAGATTAGGGAAATTATTAAAGATCTATGGGTGAATTCTAAAATGCCAACTATGGGTAAGGCCAGAGGAAAAATAATCTTTGTTCAGGCATCCAGCTTTAGGCTTGGTGTTCAGCTTCTGGAAACTGACAGCAAGGGTGACTATAAAGTCAGTCATATTGCAGATAAGGAGAAACAAATTGTCAAATACTTGAGACAAGCTTCGGGCCTGTGTGGTGAGGATACTATCATTCTTAACCACTCCAGTGGCACTGACGTTGGCACATTTTTGGGCATGTTTTTTACTCCTAAGAAAGTGGCTGAAGAGATTAACCCCTGGCTTTAGCAGTACCTTAAACATTTCTCCCATGACCACCCCAGGGTTTGTTTTGGTGTTGTTGCCATTGACTTTCCTGGTGTTGACCTCATTCAAATGATCATTAAGCTCAATCATTGGTGTGCATACATTAAATAAACAATTCAGTGATTACTGTTTCATTTGTTTGGCATGTGCTCCTAAAGGGTGAAAATGGATGCATCTTGTATTTGGGCCCTGCTTGCTGAATATCATTAAATGTGAAAAAAAGTGTGTGTGTCTGTCCTTTAGTTGCCACCATGGCGCTCTGACAGACCCAAGGTAAGCGTAGTGTCAGATATTACATTCTCAAGTACAGTATGTAATCTGTCCTCTACTTTAATTGCTAAAGTCTTTGGCAGGCTACCTTGCTAAGGGATTCATTGCTCATTAGCTGATTTAGTTTTTCTGAGAGCAAGATTATTTCTACCCTTAAATGACTTTACCTTCTGTAGTGGTTTCCTGTAGGTTGGTACAGAATCTGTGAATGGCAGGACCCCAGTTAATGCAATTCTACCATTTTGCTAACTTGCACTGTGTTGGCTTGTGTGGATTTGTAGTACTGACTCCCTGCATTATCCCCGAGGTATAACTCCACTTGAATGTGAGGCTGGACACCAAGTATCAATTTGATATTTGCGATTGTAAACTCTTAATTCTTGTGGATTTTTGGTCACTGAGCATTACTCAGGGTGTTGTACTGTGGCCCTGAACAAACAAGGTGTACACATTTTAATTTAATGGATCAATTAGATAAAAGAGAATTTTTTTTTTTAGATGCAACCTTTAGTTACTCCTAGGACAATTCAACTATGAAAAGTACAATTGTACTCAAACGTTTGCATACCCTTGGAGAATTGGTAATATGTGTACCATTTGTAAAGAAAACATGGGGGGCAGGCAAAACACATTTTATTATGGGATTCACATTCAAATGTAGTTCATAACAGAATGTTAAAATCATGAAAACAAAACATGGCAACTGACCCCTGTTCAAAAGTCTGCGTACCCTTAGTTCTTCATACTGTGTATTGCCCTCTTTAGCATCATTGACAGTGTGCAGTCTGTCATATTTGTCTATGAGGCCCCGAATTCTGCAGGTGGTATAGCTGCCCATTCGTCTTGGCAAAATGCTTCCAGGTCATGCAAAGTCTTTGGTCGTCTTGCATGAACCGCACGTTTGAGATCACCCCAGAGTGGCTCAATGATATTAAGGTCAGGAGACTATGATGGCCACTCCAGAACCTTCACCTTTTTCTGCTGTAACCACTGGAGGGTCAACTTGGCCTTGTGCTTAGGGTCATTGTCGTGCTGGAAAGTCAAGAGCGTCCCATGTGTAGATTTCGTGCAGAAGAATGCAAATTGTCTGCCAGTAGTTTCTGATAACATGCTGCATTCATCTTGCCATCAATTTTCACAAGATTCCCTGTGCCTTTAGAGCTCACACACCCCCCAAAACATCAATGAGCCACTACCATGCTTCACAGTGGGGAAGGTATTCTGTTCACTATAGGACTTGTTGACCCCTCTCCAAACATAGCACTTATGGTTGTGACCATAAAGCCCTATTTTGTTCTCGTCACTCCAAATTACAATGTGTCAGAAGCTGTGAGGCGTGTCAAGGTGTTGTCTGGCATATTGTAACCAGGCTTTTTTGTGGCGTTGGCGCAGTAAAGGCTTCTTTCTGGCAACTCGACCAGCTCATTTTTGTTCAAGTATCGTCGTATTGTGTTCCTTGAAATAACCATACCGTCTTTTTCCAGAGCAGCCTGTATTTCTCTTGAGGTTACCTGTGGGCTTCTCTTTGTATCCCGAACAATTCTTCTGGCAGTTTTGGCTGAAATCTTTCTTGGTCTACCTGACCTTGGCTTGGTATCAAGAGATCCCTGAATTTTCCACTTCTTAATAAGTGATTGAACAGTACTGACTGGCATTTGCAAGGCTTTGGATATCTTTTCATATCCTTTTCCATCTTTATGAAGTTCCATTACCTTGTTACGCAGGTCTTTTGACAGTTCTTTTCTGCTCCCCATGGCTCAGTATCTAGCCTGCTCAGTGCATCCATGTGAGAACTAACAAACTCATTGACAATTCATACACAGACACTAATTGCAATTTAAAAAGCCACAGGTGTGGGAAATTCACCTTTAATTGCCATTTTCACCTATGTCTGTCAGCTTTGTGTGTCTGTAACAAGGCCAAACATTCAAGGGTATGTAAACTTTTGATCAGGGCCATTTGGGTGATTTCTGTTATCATTATGATTTAAAAAGGAGCCAAACAACTATGTGATAATAAATGGCTTCACATGATCACTATCCTTAAATAACAGTTTTTTTGCATGATCAGTCATATTTTCAAAATCAATGCCAAAATATCATAATTTCTGCCAGGGTTTGCAAAATTATGAGCACAACTGTACATTTAAACTGAAAATGCAGTTTAAGTGTTCTTGTCATATTCAAGCTATACTGCAGCATACTAGTGTTTTGTCATTTTTATCAACTTGATTGTGGCCTAATTTAATGCAATCGTGGAAAAAATCACATGAAGACTTGGTTTAGGGGTGGGTAAAATTTTGCTCGGCAACATTGAATTTTGAAACTCATCAGAGGGCTGCACATTTTTCCTGTCCCACAAAAATGGCAACTCAATATGTAAGGCCACTGAATGGTGCAGCAGTAAAGTCATTTCATTAGTTGGCTGCTTCATTGTGAGACCAGGGATTGATTACTGATCGTGGGTTAGCTGAAAGATGCAACTGGTGAGAACAGTTTGGGCTTGGTGGGTTAATCACAAATTACATATATAAACACTGGGGAGAAAAATGGCATTCAAGTAAAATATAATAATGGAAAAATATGCAAGCATGGTAACATTGAGAGAATGGTCATGCTATAATAGCCACATGGTTCCATCCATTGAGATGTTTGATAACATTTGGCATACATGCTCAAGGACATGGGTCTTGCTAACCCATGCAATATTTCTGTTAGTACTGATACAATTTTGACTAAATTTGGGTGAACGATGCTTGCCTGCTTTTACAACAATACACTGGTCTAGGAGTGGTGCATCATTCAGCAAATGTAATGTTTGCTGTTGCCTTGTTTTAACAGTGAAATAAAGTTGATCTAGCAAACGACTCTTCAAAATGTTACATTCACCTGACCTCTGTGTTATTTATGAAGACTTGCCTGTGCCTTTTTCATTTCCCATCTGAGACAGTTTGGAAATGAGCTACTTGAAAAAATCAGAAACTTTTTATCAAACACTGATGCAGAAAATGTAATCCATGCTTTTGTTATTTCTAGATTAGATTACTACAATGCTCTTCTTTCCGGTTACCCTGATAAATCAATAAATAAACTTCAATTAGTGCTGCACACGGCTGCTAGAATCCTAACTAGAACTAAAAAATGTGAACACATTACTCCAGTACTAGCCTCTTTACACTGGCTGCCTGTTAGGATTAGGGCTGATTTTAAGGTTTTATTGTTAAACTATAATGCAATACATGGACTTGCTCCTACTTACCTCGCTGAAATGATCCAGCCATACATACCTACATGTAACCTTAGATCGCAAGATGCAGGCCTTTTAATTGTACCTAGAATTTCTAAACAAACAGCCAGAGGCAGGGCCTTCTCTCATAGAGCTCCACTACTGTGGAATGATCTTCCAACTAAGGTTCGATGTGCAGACTCGGTGCAAACTTTCAAGTGTCTACTAAAGACTTATCTCTTCAGCATGGTCTATGATTAAGTGCAGTCTGGCCCAGGGGTGTGAAGGTGACCGGAAAGGCTTGATACTGTCCACCCTTGCTGTCTTGCCAGGTGGGCTCTCATCGCCACTGGGATGTCCTCCCTTGAAATGCCATTCGGGGGTGGAGTCACTGGCTTGTTGTATTTTCTCTGTTGCACCCATCGTGCAATTGGGTTGAACTCTGCTGGCAATACTCAGCCCTCATTCAGGGTGGTTGTGGTTGGTGCGTATCCCTTTGGTTGATGCTTGGCAATGTGGGTGGATTGATTTCCTGCCTGTTGGGCCCTGTCCGGGGCCTCCCCCAGATAGGGCCACGGTGTCACGGGACCCCCCTGTCTCAGCCCCAAGGTCTTACGCTGCTATATTATTGTGCCTAGGGAGTAGGGTCAGTTCTCCTTCTCCACTGTAAATCCTTGTAGATCTAAGGAATGCACTTTCTAAATGTTCCCTGTCTCCTGCCCTGTTTAAACTTAGGAGGACATGAGGTCTTGGCCCACACCTCCGGAGTACCAGATTTGAAAGATTCTTTGCTGTCCCTGTCCAAAGTCCTCCTGGTTGTGTTGCAGATCAAGACAATACTTGATGATTTCAGCTGCCACTCTGCCCCCCCCCCAGGTTGTCCCTGTCCTTGTCCGTCTGGTCATGCTTCTTACCTGGACTAGGTTTAATAGACTCTGGACACAGCCCACATGCATTTTTAATTATTACAACTTGTACTCTTAAAATGTTCACCCGGCACAGCTAGAAGAGGACTGGTCACCCCTCTGAGCCTGGTTCCTCTCCAGATTTCTTCCTAAATTTCGGCCTTCTTAGGGAGTTTTTCCTAGCCACTGAAATTCAACACTGTTGTTGTTTGTTCCTTGTGGTTTCAAGCTGGGTGTTTTGTAAAAGCACTTTGTGAGAACTGCTGTTGTAAAAAGGGCTTTCTAAATACATTTGATTGATTGATTGATTGATTGATTGATTGATACTTGCACTCAGGGTGGTGACGTACTTCCCTTTTACAATAATACTGCTCGCCTGTTTCCCACGCGCGTTAGTTGTTTAGCTACATTTGTCTGACGGCGCACGTTTAGCTAGATAAATAAACATGATTGAAACTCGGAAAAAGATATTTAGAATGTATTTTTTAAGAAACAGGTAAAGAAATATTCAGAACATTGCTCTGTGCACCGCATCTACTAAATTCAGTGGGGTCATTAGTATGCATAGCTTCCCGCTTGACGCCGGGACCACTTCACTATACTACAGTCCAATCTCAAGTATGCAGCAGGCATTCCACCAAAGACCAGCTAGGTCAGGGCTGCCCAACCCTGTTCCTGGAGATCTGCTGCTTTGTAGGTTTTCTCTCCAACTCTAATTTAGCACACCTGATTCCAATAATTGCGCAGTAAAAGAGGAGGGGTTTCCACGATTATCTCGTCTTTTCACTTGACGAAAAAGTCAGTCACCTACACTGACAGTTATTGTATCAATGTCATTGAAAAATGAAGGAAAAATTAACGTTGTTGGGGCATGAAATGAAATAGCTTTGGCAGTGTAAAGTTTGTCTTCAGTCTCGCTCGCAATTGCTCAATTCTTATGACTATTCCAAGTAGTAAGATACTAGTAGGCCTATTACTGGCTAATAAGCCATTAAACTTAATAAAAATTGTTAGTCAGTGTAGTGATGCTTAATGGTGTCTAGCTAAATATTCAAACTTGGCGTTATATTAATGCGTGACAAAATGATCTAATGTTGAGACGCAATTGTATGACGAGGTTGTATGTCCCAATCGGCCCCAATACTGGCATATAGCTTACTATATACCAGTGCCGTCGTTAGGCCTGGGCGGGGCGGGGGGTGGGCTAAGCCCCGAATGTATAGTGATCCTAGCGACGCCTCTGCTATATGCTAAACAGTACGTACTTCTCCATCATCCGCAAAGTACATACAAGTAGTACGTAGTATGCAATTTGAGATTCATGATTAGTCTGGATCATGACTACTGCGCAGTCCCCGAACCAACTTCACTGGACGTCATTTAATGAAAATGAGTTTGTTATCGTTGATGTATGTCGATACATACATCTTAAATCCTTTCTCCAACTTGCTAGCTGGAGCCTTGCAAATCATCTTGCAAATTCGATTAACATTGTTCATTTTAGGCAACTCTTGTAAACAACTTTAATAAAAGAGCGCCATTGTTTTAATAGCGGAGCGGCACAACCGGAAATGCAGGAGCAGTGTTAAGGAGAATGCAGAAGTGGTTGTGCAGGGAGCCCATTCAATGGCCCAAAACCAACCATTACTGCATTTGTTTTGCATAAACTCCATGCTTTATCCTCTATGATACAGGAACCAAATTGATCAAGTTGTATAGGAAATTCGATAGTAGGCTAGAAATGTCCCTACACACACCTCCCTCAATCAGCTTTTTTTTAAAATAACAATGAACCTGTTAAATCAATATGAATTTGTTTTTATATCAAATTACTTTTAATTTGGGAAACAACCCTGGAATTGTAATTGGGTTTATGATGCTTAGAGTAACCCTCATTTTCCTTGCCTCTTTGGTTACATTTGAACAGGTAGCTATAGAATGAGGAGGCAAGAGGAGAGGAAATTCGTTTGGGAAAACCGTTCCACATCCATGCTAAAGATCTCCCCGATCACTCACTGGTTTCTGGGTCATGTAGGAAAGAGAGATGACAGAGAGCTGAACATGTATGGAATGAGGAACACAGCCATGGCTCTGGTAGAAGATAATGATAGCATCACTTCCGGTGCTTTTGCGTAGCTCCGACTCCGACGTCAGCAACAAGATGGCGGCGCCCATAGCACTACACCTGGAGTTTGGGTTTGTACGAATACGTTGAAATTAGTTTGATGAGTATGTTCAACCTTTTCCAACACATTTAACAAGAGTAATCTGTGCTTAGTCGTGCTATTACTTTAAAAAGCAGAAAATATGTTTAGCCTCTTTTTCAATTGCTAATTAGTCTGAGCTGCCGCATGGTTTTGCCACTGTTTTGAAACAAATATGTCTGTTTAAGAAGGGTTAGTTATCTAGGTGAATGCTTTTACTAGTATATGATACATTTTTTTAGGTATTTGGGACCACTGTTTTCATTTTTTATTTCACCCACGGTCTAATTTTTCCACAATAACAAATAATCGTTTCGTACACAACCATCTAACTGTGATCCACGTCCATGTATAGGATTTGAGATCTGACACATTAACCAGAGTTAGTCTGACTGTGTAACGTTGTCAAAAGCAAATCAGTGGAGACAGAAGATGTCCAGCACTCAGATCACAGCAGAAGAGAGATGCGAAGGGAAGACCTCGAGATGGCTGTCGCAACCTGGCGTACAGTTTCACGACAGAACTGAGCGCATCACATTCGACTGAATGCAGCGTTTGTTAAATTTAGCCACAGAATTAAATTATAAGGTTATAAAATAGCGCTTTATACTTTGTCAATCACTGCATTAACACATTTCGTATAGAACCTCTTTCATATAGATGATATTCTCTGTCATGTAGGGTAGGGCTGAGTAAGTGGAGCTAGTGTTTGTGACTAAGGGTCTATAGTACAAAAACTGTAGGGAACACTAAAGGGGAAAAAATGCATACTGAGTCTGGACTGTTCAATGCATTCAGGGCAGGGATGAATGGTTTCAGATGTTATAGGAAACGAGAGGATATAGCGCATGTGACTAAATGACAACTCAGCCTCGGGTGAGTGATCCAGTATGCATGTATGATGCAGGAACTTTAAACCAACGAATAGGCTAAATGCATGTCTCTGTCATAGGCTATAGGACAGGGATGAATGCTTCGAGATGGTAATATGCAGGCGATGAGAGGACAGCGTTTGTTATAAGTCACTGACCACCGAGAGAGTGGTTCAGCGCTAGGCACGCGTCTCTCGATCACCCCGCACAGATAGATAGATTCTGGGCTGGAGTCCAGCTCAGCACCAGGGCATCTGAATGACAACGCTGCATTCTCCCGGCAATGTGAGGTCTCTTTATATGAACTCGGTCAGCACCTGCAGCCACGCACACACACACACACACAATCTTTGTAGCTCTCTCATATCTGTGCCTGTTTATATTGCTCTCCACTCTTCTAATCTCTGGTGCTCACTCAGTCTTTACACTTGACTCAATTTCTCTCGATTATATTGAGTTATGTTTAACGGGGCATTACTCTAACAAGAAATGTTTTCATTCCAATATTAGCGAAACATACTCACATCCAGGGGTTCTATGCAGGTGCTGAAGTTAAGGTTGATGGGGCACACATCTCTTAACCCCCGGCAGTGATTTTGCTAGGTCTGCTGCAGTTTTTCATACAGAAAGGCATTTTCAAATGTGGCTCACCTACTAAATCTGGAATTCCCTTTGCAGTACTGGCATGCCATAGGCTGAAGCTGTTTAGTTGGATAGCATTTCAGCAAATTCAGTACTACTTACTGAGGTCAGTAAAATGCAGTTCATCTCTCTGTCTCTCGTGTCCCTGACGCTGGCAGGCTAGTCAACGCTGGTTTGTTAACTATGCGTATGGCCGGATGCGTTCGTCGTTGCACGCTTGCTATGCAGGTTGAAAATGGGGATCAGCGTCTCCTGTTGCTACACTCCTGACTCACTCAGGGTCAACCAGCCGCAGGGATCTGCTCAGGCCTCGACTCGCCAGGGCGCTGCGATGCGGGGATTGGAGGTGGCGGTCTCTTTCTCAGGGAACACATTGTTTTGGGAACACATTGATGTTTGACACGCCAGGAGACATGGAGTTGTGCTTTAGGAATAGGGGTATTTAATGAGTTGCGCCCAGCCAATGTACGCTTTGTGTCCTAAGAGGGAAACTCACCTCACCACCAATGATGAACGCCCACCTGGGTGATGCACGGTGACCAATTTGTGCTCAGACAGCTCTGGTATGAGGAGTGATATAGAGTATGCCATTTAGGGATGAGAGGGGACCTACTGTAGGATCCTAACACTCCTATTTCTATTAAGTCTCTTGTGATCCCTCATAGCTTCTATTCCCAAACTAACCCAGGAATAGACCTTGAGCCCTATAATGCAGCATTAAAGCCCTAGCTGGAATATCTTCACTTCTATTAACATTTAAAACACATAGTTGTCCAAAATTATAATAAAGTGTACTTATAATAAAGGGAACACCTACTACATTAGACTAGATTCAACTTTATTGTCATTGAACAAGTACAGTACAACGAAATGCAGTTAACATCTAACAAGAGGTGCGAATAGAGAGGGCAGAAAATGTACAACTATTAAGTGTATTACAAGTATGTGTATTACAAGTGGAATGTATAGATCTGCAAAGAACGCAAATGCAGTACAAATTGCAATACTAAATGTGTAATTAAGGCAAATAGATGAGGCCAGAAAATGTACAAGCATTAAGTATAGTGTATGTTACAAGTGGAATAATTAGTTGTATGGGTACAAATGGCAATTCTAAATGTGCAATCGAGGCAAATTGAAGGAGTAAGGTAGCATGTGCAGAGATAGCAGCAATGAAGTCCGGAGGTAGACATGTATATGTAACAACTGAAAAATGCCTGTACGATGGCAATTCTAAGTGTGCATTCTAAGGCAAGTTGAAGTTGCAAGGTGGCATGTGCAACTGAAATGCAGGGATAGCAGCAGTTAGCTCGTGTCTACCTTGGGAACCTAACGAGACCCCCCGGTTAGGGAACACCTACTAGTTCCGTAACAAAATTTGCTCAACACCCCTAAAATATGTAGTTTGTGGGGAGTGGATATGACGACCAGACCCTGTAGATTTGTATATATTACCAGTCTTGACCAACTCCTTGTCTATCAGTGCTAAAACTGTGCCTCCCTCAGTGCTTTGGTCAGGGGTATATTCATTCCACCAAACAAAATGCTTACATTGCAAAAACGTTTACTTAAAGAGTTAATATTTGGTCCCACACGGTTTTGTTCTGTTAGCTAGTTTATAGAAAATGTATATTACGACTATTTCTGGTGGATTTGGTAGAAGTACGCATCCGTGCATGCTTTTTGGGGTGATATAGATCACAACTCCTTGCACTTTAAAAGAGGATGGGTTTCCACGATTCTCTCGTCTTTTCACGTGACGAAAAAGTCAGTTATCTCCTGTACTGATTTATTTAGTTATTGTATCATTGTCATTCACGAATGAAAGAAAAACGAACATTGTGCCTTGAAATGAAATAGCTTTTGGTAATGTAAAGTTAATCTTCAGTCTCGATAGCAATTGCTCAGTTTTTATGACTATTCTAAGGAGTAAGTTAGTAGATACTAGTAAGCCTATTACTGACTAATAAGCTGTTATAACGGCCAGTGGCAAAAGCCATACAGTTCATAGATGCTATTTGTGGTGGAGGTAAACTTAATAAGAAACGTTAGTCAGTTTAACACAGTGCTTAATGGTGTCTAGCAAAATATTCAAACTTGGTGTGATGTTAATGTGTGACAAAATGATCTAATGTCGAGACGCAATATTATGACAAGTTAGTATGTCCCTGCAGTAATTTTTTCTAATTTAACATGTTAAATGTAGTGTATCAACCCTGTTATACCTGTTGTTGGTTTGGATGTTAGCTAATGTAGGGAACTAGTTTCGAGAACCATGGAGTGTCTACTAATTGCTTTAACAATGCAGAATACTCTGCACACGTATAGCTTAGTGGCGTAGTGGTTAAAGACAGCCTGTCAGATGCGAGACCCTGGTTCGAATCCAGCAAGGGCAACAACATTCATTCCTTCTAATCGCGAGCTGGCCGAACTAGGCTTGCCTGGTTCCCTTTCTTTTTTTATTACTGGTATACATCTACATGCACAGCATTCTCTTTTTAGGATACACCTTAACATTCCTTTAACTACTCAACTACTCGCATTGTAATTATAGGTCATATTTTATAGAAATCGCTGAACCCTACACACTTTTGATTTGATTGTTTATTTTAATGTGTTAAATATACAGTCTAGTGTTTATGCAATTTACATTTTCTTTTCTTTTTTACCTCAGATATACATAGGGGACCTACCAGGCCTACATATCACTGTTTAGATATGCCTTTTATATCACTTATATTTAGGGTGACCAGACGTCCCGTTTTTCCCGGGACAGTTCTGTATTTCAGTTGTTTACAGTTGTCCCGACTTATTTAGAGCAAATCATGTTTTGTCCCATATTTTCCCTTGGTCCTGTTTTTTGGTTGGTCCGACCTACTGCCCATTCAAATGTGGCAGGTTGTCATGATTTGCCACCACTGTCGGTCTTAAAGTTGCTTATATTTTACAGACTAAGATCCAATCACATTTTAGTTCTCACGAGCTGCCAAGCCCAAGCACTTGTGCGCACTCAAGAAATCTCACCTCGCTGTAACAACCATCCATGAAGGCAATGTTATTTGTTGGAGTAAATTTTGCATTGAAGTGCACAGCTTTTTATGACAAACTCATTAAAGACAAGCGGACTCTGAGAAAGATTGGCTCATGCAAAAAGTACAACAGGCCACAGGACTCCACCCCCCACCCCCCCCAATTAAATAAATACATTTAAATTAGTAGGCATTAGTAGGCATAATTCTGTTACATTATTACGGTTGTTGCTGTGTGCACCTGAAATGTAGGCTTACAATTTTTCAGAACATAATGTGTTCATGTTATCCAGAGTGCAAACGCTCTTTTGTTGTTGTTTCAGTCCAACTCATTAATTTGTCACATATGCACTTTTTTGTTATAGTATAGCTTTTACAGTTGAAACAGTTAATCTTTGCCAGAGAGACGCAAAGGCCTAATGTGTTGTTCTGAGTGAAACGCTGTTTTGTTGCTTCAATCCAAATAATTCAGTACAAACACAATAATAGACTGTGTTTGTGTATTTGATAATACAATTTGATGTACAGTAAAATAGTCTGCCCTACTTTGTTGTGCATTGTGTATAGGTGGTGGGGATGTGTTTGTGCGCGCGGGTGGGGGGGTGGGGTGCGCGACACCCTGATTGTCCTGTATTTCACCCTATTGAATCTGGTCACTTTACTTATATTTTTATTTGCACATTTTGTTCTTGTATTGTAGTTCCAAGTGGAGACTGAACCTTCCTTACAAGTACATGTACCGTCACCCCCCTAGAACCTATCACTTTTTGTCAGGTTCCTTGCAGCACCTTGGGTGTCCTTTTAATAGAGAAGATCTCTCCGTCCCTTAAATATGCCTCTGAACAGGGTGGGACGCACAGGGATCTATTGTGTCCTTAAGGCCTGTGGAAGCTTGTTGGCTAGCCAGGAACTGATATGCCTCCACTCTTGCTTTCATGGGCTGATCTCAGCTGGGTTCCGAACACCACACACTAGTTCACGGTGGGGGATGGCCCATCTCTCTGTTCTTCAGCCTGTCCATCTTGTTCTATACCATGTCTACTCGCATTGTTCCTCGGCCTGTCCCTTGTCCCCGCAGCCTATCCTCTCCTGTTGGGATTAGCTCACCACTTCCGTGCGCTGCTAATGCCAGATTATGGTAATCCGATGCCACCCTGGTTGTCACTTTCTAGGATGACACCGCGTTGACTCTGTCCATGCCCACCTTTTTTAGTGACTGTGGGATACTTTCGACCAGTGGTAGAATTGAAATGTTCCTTTCCATCCTATAGGGGAGGGGCCGAGCTACTGTTTGACGGTGTGAAGGAGCATCATGTGACCCTGCCCGACCAATCGGAACCCTGTGAGTACAACTTGTTAATAGCGTAATGTCCTATTAAATGATTGCTTTAAAACAAAAGAGACATTATTACAAATAGCCACAGATGTGAGCCCTGAAGATGTGATTCAGAGAGTTCAACTCTAACTGAATTAAGTATAAATTCATTTTATATGGTTGAAGACGCACTACGCCCGTTGATTTAAGGGTAATGGGATATAGGATATTTCTTCCTTCGTCTGATCCTGCGAACATTTCCTTTTTTTCTTCATCTTCCATGTCAGGGAAAGAAACAAAGCTGTCACGTGCATAGATGACTTCATTAGGTCCATGTATCTCCTCGTTCCCTTTTCTCCCCTAGCGGCAGTTGGTTGGTGCGGGGCGGGGGGGTATGGCTGGTCACTCTTACGGTCTCTACCCAGCGGGGCTCAATATCCAGAGACAAAACCCTGGCACAAATCATACCAAACACCTCTTTCATACCTCGTTCTCCCACTTCCATCTCCCTCGGCCCCTGTCCCCTCCCTCCACCGCTCTCTCACTGACCTCTCCCAGCCCTCGTTCACACGCTCCCCTGGACAGCTGTTGAGCTGGTCGCGGTTACCCTGTTTCGGCCCGCCTGTCTGGTTGCCTTGGCCTCTCGCTTCGACCAACCCCCCCCCCCCCCCCCCCCCCCCCC